>VZTL01058601.1:75843-107193 GCA_013400535.1 Scopus umbretta | reverse complement strand
TTTTTTTTGTCTTTTCCTCCTCCCCCCCCCCCCCCCCCCGGTTTTGCTGTTTGAACAGCATTGACTATTGCTGCAAATAGCGAGGGTGTACATTATTCCAATAAAAGTGAAGAAGGGTTTGCGACGTTTCTGTTTGTGCCCCTGTTGTTTGGGCATCAGTGGGTCAGTTCATGTGCACATTCCTCTGCGCTCTAAAAAAAAAAACCCAACAAAACAACACACCCCCCCTCAAAGAAAACCCCAAAAAACAGGATCTAAACATGATTAATTTCATGCTGTGATTTAGGAGTTTTGTTTGAAATATCCTCATAGTTTGTTGTTGTTGGGGCCAGGTTCCAAATTTTGTACTCACTTTTCTTGTGTGAATCCCGCCGTGGAAGTAAACAGCATAAAACTTGAATAAGGATTCCAGGCTATGGCTCATGGCTTTGAAAAGAGAAATATGCAAGCAAGCAAAAAGGCGAGTGTTAAGATTATAGAGTCAAAAAAGGTGATGGAGGTGACTAAAAATGATCGATCCCCAGCAATTTTCATATCCAGACCCTGTTAGGGAACTAACTAGTCCTCACGTATTACAAGCAGTATTATCACCATTTTACGGATGGAGAAACTGAGAAATAAAAAGAAGGTCACTGACTTGCCTGAAGCCATATAGCAAATAAAAGATAGATCTGGAATCAGCTAGGACAGATTTAGATCTCTTGCTGATTTGCACTGCTGTAACCGTTGATTTCAGTGGAATTCTTCTGGATTTAAGTCAGATTCGGACCTTAGGTGTTGCTCCGTCCCTTAGAAGCACTGCCTTCATCTAAATTCCATTTTGAACATGACTGAATTAGATGCCAGATTTTGGGGGGAATATTTGGTATACATCTAATTTTTAAAAGACAAATTACTGTGAAACTTTAGGACTATGTTGGCTCTTGATCCGTTGTTTTGTTTTGGTTTTTTTCCTTTCCCCATTACAATTTCATCTGTCACATCAGCGTAGTTCCCTAGTAGGTTTTTGGTCTTGGTTTTTTTATGATGAACAATTTCCTCATGTCTAGTGCAGCTTTTGTTCCTGGTTTCCGAGAAGCACTTCTTACTAGATGTCTCTAAATGAAGCCTTCAGTTTCAGGTCGGAACAACCTGAGAATAAGTGCTTTTGCATGAGGAAGACTTCCATTCATTGTGGATCTCACTCAGACAGAAATGAAAAACTGCGTGACTATCGTATATGAAGAAGCCAGCCTTTCCCCTGCATAGAGGAAAGGCTGCATGTAGAAGACTTGCGTACATAGGCTCTTTATTGGATTATGATAAGTTTATGTATGGAGAAAATGCAATGTGAAAGGAAATATTCACTGATCATAACAAATGTGAGTACATTATTCAAAGTGGGGTCTCTCACAATTAGCAAAATATCAAATCTGCCAGTCACAGTCAGACAGCATTTCACATGAGCCCAGCTGGGAAGGAATGATAATTTCTGCTTTCTGTATTCCGACTACTTTAGAAACATTTTCAGGATACCATAAAACAGACACAGATGCACAGATTGTGATTATGGTGCTTTACTGTTCATTTATTAATGTGTGCTGGTATATGCAAACTGCCACCACTAAAGCATAATGTAAAGTTCCCGCTTTCGCCTAACTAGTCATCAGCTGGATTGAGTAAAATCCTGATACTTCAGGGAGCTGATAGTCCCTCGGTGTTGCCGACACCCCTGCGCTGAGGGTCTGACCCCACGCCTGAACGTGTAGGGAAGCAGACACAGAACATAGATGTAATTAAGAATACACCCCGCCGCCCCCAGCCGGAGCTTATATGTCTCTGAAGCAGAAAGCACTTAGGTGGGCATTAGCCCCACAGAGTGTATGTGGTTTGTTTAAGACCATGTACTGACTCACTGGCTGAGCCAAGTTCTAAATGCCAGAGCTTTAGCCTCCTTTCTCACGTTCTCTGCAGTAAACTACTGTGCCTCACTTGCAATACGTGTTCAACTCTTCTCTGGTACCAGAGGAAAAATAATGTCGATCAGAAGCAAATTTTAGCGGAGATGCCTGCTGTTACTTATTTTGGATCCTCTTACACTGCTGCAGCGGAGCCAAGTTGGATCTCCTTCCAGGAAACAAATTTAGTTAGTTGTTGTTTTTTTTCTGACAGAAACATGATTCTTACTTTAAATGGAATCTCTTCTGTTGGTCTGCACTGCACTTATGTTTTCTTTTTACAGCCTGGGTAAATTTCATCTCTGGTATAGTGCCATTGGCTTCTGTGTTGTTTCACAAAGAATTAATTTGCCTTCCTGTGTGAAAATACAGATTTCTGTTGTCCTACTTTCCACAGAATACAATTTCATTTCTTTCAGTTTGAAGGAGAAAAATATAAAATGCACATCTTCATTTTTATGTTGTCCAACTTCACTACTTGTGCAGGGAGAGGTACCTCTTCTTTCACTACTGCTCTGGTAAATTAAGTTGAATACATATATGCATTTAGAGAATGTCTATAGGTCATTAATTAAAAGGCAAATTAAGTTGAATACATATATACATTTAGAGAATGTCTATAGGTCAATGTCTACCTAGGAGGGAGTAACTACTATCTTCCTAGCTGATAATGCCTTCAAAAAAATTTTGAATATATGTGAAAGCCATTAGCACATTCCATGTTGATGATGTATGTTGTAGCTTTAATAATCTTGGGTTCTCTAATGTGTATTTTAATCACGCTTTTGATCCAGAAAGTCAAATAAACAACATCCCATATCCAACTGAACCAAAGTTGATGCCGTTGCTTGTTCAGTTGTTGTAAGCCCATGTTTATGAAACGAACGGCTCACCTGATAACCTTTTCCTGATAGCTCTTCATCTGGCTGGCTACCCCCACTGGCAATGGAAGTTACCGGTTTGATGTGGTTGGCAGGTTAGCGCAAATGCGGCTTTGCAGGTGGTTTGTCTGTAGCCGAAGTCTACGGGTGAGGGATACAAACCCTAGAAGCGCTTGTTGGGGCAAAGGACAACTCCTCCTGACAAATTATTTAGTGGCTTTTACTCTGGTTTTCCTTGCCCGACGCACTCATGAATAAGGAGGAGCCTTTAAAAAACTGAAAAGTAACTCTGCACAGCAGGGTTGCCCCAAGATGATAGGGAAATGAGTTCTCTCTCACCCAAGTTAATGGCTTTTTCTGCTTTTGATTCTTAATCGAGACCTTTACAATTGTGGCCATTCTCCCTCAGCCAGCATTGGTGACCCAGTTCTGCCCCAAACCTCAGGTTCAGTATAGGCATCTATGGGTTTTCCTTCATTGTCGCTGGCGTAATTCAGGGTGATTTGCAGGATAGCTTACATGCAGGACCATAACTGGTAGTACGTAGGCTCAGGTGTGTGCATTCCACTCCTGACTCTGTGAGCGTGGTTGCGTCTATCAAACAGGCAGCTGGTGTGGGGACAAAACTGTCTCCTGCTGCTGCAGTAGGTTTTGCCAGACCTCACCTGTCATAGCCTTTAGTTCTCACCCTAGAACTGTGAAGCCATGTTGTGATTTGGCCAGGCAGAAATGATAGGAGGTTGTCTCAGGCGAGATACTTCCAGCAGACATGAGGAAATGTTAATAATTCTGTGTGAGGCACAGGCAAAGCTTAAGCTAGAGCACAGTGCGCAGCTCTGAGCATCCATCTTTGAGAAAGGTGAACTTAAGCTGGAACCACGACCAGAAGGATGATCAGGGAATGGAGTATCTGTCTTGTGAAAGGAGATTCGAAGAGGCTTGAATGTCCGTGTTAGCAAAGTGTAGCCTGGAAGGAGATATGACTATGCTATATAAATAGACACAGGTAGTAAATCCCAGAGAGAAAGGAAGTAACTGCTCAAACTAAAGGGCAATAAACGCGTACATAAACTGGCCCTGTTTGGGCAATAGTTTCCAAGAACACTTTCTGATACAATATCTAGAAGATTCAACATTCAAAGTGAGACCTTGAACTTGGTAACACTCTGCTTTGGGCATGTCTTTAAAACCTGGGCTACTTGGAGAATATTTACCAAAAAAGCACTGCCAACCCTTTACCTCAGTGACCTTACCTGCCCAGTCCCAATAGGCTACGGTTGACTAAGTTTCTTCATCAACATTTCTGTCAGTGGAGAAAAGGTTTACTTTTTTTTTTTAAAGAAAAATTACATTTTAATATATATTAAAAAAATCTGTCAAAAAGCAATTTGATATTCTTTTACAAAACTGAAACCAGACCTTTCTCATACCAGAAAACCCCTATTTATTTTGAATTTTCATTAGATAGAAATTGGAAAAAGACCATCTGACAAAAAAAATGAAAAAAATAACCTGCATTTTTCACAGAAAAAAATCCTCAATGTCTGTTTTTATGATCAGTGAAAATTTTGCATAAGCATTTGTCAGTGGGAGGAATTTCTGATTTGCCCTTTAGATAGGATCCATCATTTCTTCTCGGTTCCGGCTGCAAAACTATTTCACTTTCCATGGGTCTTCATTTTTTCCAAGTTAGACCTTTAATGCTTATCATTTTCTTCTGATTTATTTTGTGTCATTCACTTTATTTTCATCATATTCTGTAACAAGGAGAGGAGAGATTTAACGAAGAAAGATGAACAAAGAGCCCTTTTCTCTTTTTCCCACCTTCTTACAAACATTAACTTAAAAACATCCTCTTCATCACCTGGCAAACTTTCTGCACACTAGTTTACTTGCATACCCAGCTTATAAATCCTGGTGGGGAAGGATCATCTCTCCTGCTGCAGCAGAGCACTGCAGGTATCCAACAAGTAATTAATAATAGCTCTTGCTATCAGTGTTGCCAGAGGAGCAGGGGGAAGAGAGGAGAGGAGTGGCAGACGTTGAGAACATATAAATAACTGTTGGAAACCAAAGTATCCAGGGGCTGCTAAAGTAGCTCAAAGTTAAGGCAAAGTGCTCTTATGAAATAAACCCATCTTTATTTCCCTGTGTGAGCTGAACTTGGCAGCAGCATTAGATGGAAGAGGTGCTGTGCCTATCATGTCTTACAAGCAGTACAGGCCCATCAGCATGATCGCACAGCCATCAGGGGAGGGAGGGAGGAGTGCCGCCGTGGTCACCCAGACCCAGAGGAAGGAATGGAATGGGGGTCTCTGACTAAAATACCGATGCCCCGGTCTCCCCAAGGTGTACTGCTTTCTAAATAAGCCAAGACTCACCTAGAGGTTTAGTTAAGGTGTCCTAAGAGATTGACGGTCCATCCATTCAGCACCAGGGAGCAGTGCTGAATAATTCAGAGGATCATTATTTCTGTAGCCCTTTCGGGGGGTACCCATTATACCCAACACTTTTCTAAACAGTGAAGAGAGATAATCCATGCACTAAGGACCACTCACAGAAGGTAAACAGACCTTCCTAGCTTGCCAGTGTCAGGCAAATTTGATGCCATTTGTCTATAGCAGCCTGTTTTGCCTTAAGTGGTATGGCAAAAGGGGAAAAGCTTTAGACAGGCTTACTATCTGTTTGGGAGAGAGCCCGACGGGTGATGTCAAGGCAGCTGTACCAGCTGGTGACTAGGTGAAGGCATGAAGACCACTACAGCAGAAAATAAGAAAAGGGCAGACTAGGTTGAGGGAGGACAGGTAACACCCTGATTACCAAAGGGAGTTCACAGATGCCGGAAAGTTAGGGAGAGCCTTGAAAACTGGTGGAAATTGTCAGACACAGCACCGGTGGAGGGATTCAAAGAGAGTCAAAAGGGAGAGCTGGACAGTTAGGGCTCCGTTCTGTGTAGACAAACAAAAGGCTGATGGATTTACCTTAGACATCCAAGAGAAGGTCATTGATGAGATCCAGGTGGGATCTGACATGGATCTGTAGCTTGGCTCTGGAGAAAGAAGGAAAGGGAGGCAAAGAAGCAGTGCAGGTTAGAGGTGGCTGCAAATGCGAGCTGAGGGGAAACGGACAAGACGGTGCAACCTTCCTTACCCTCCAGCTTTTCCTTACAGTGGCCTCTGCGGTACAAAGACAGCTTGGGATTCCTGCAGGCAAAATGAGGATGTGATTTTTGCTGTTAGCAGAAAACTGAATTTCTAAGGCTGTTGATGCTGTTCTGAGGAAGAGGCTTCCTGAAAAATGTGTAGGCAGGAGTGTTCCTGGTTTGGGAACGTATGAGAAAGCAGCTGCAGTTTTTGCTGGGCCTTCTCCACTCGGGCAGGTGAGATTCAATCAGGAATAAAAAGAGTTAGCTTTTTCTCAGGGGAAGAGGTGGTTCTTTTAGGGGAAGACTGTAGCTTTGAAGAAGTATTTTATTTAGCTCAAAAATCTCCTGTAGTTGTTACTGGCTACATACAATCTTTCCTTTTTTCCTTAATCTTCTTGAACAATTTACATCAGTGTCCTGCAACTGAGAGTTCCACGAGTTGCTTAGAGATAAGCCGGAGAGTGATATCCTTATCCATCTATAAGCTAATGACTTTTTAAATTCCATTAGGTGCCCTCTTGTTTTATGAAGGGCATCTGATTTCTCCTTCACACCATTCATTATTTTATATACCTCAATTCTATCATCTTTTACTGTTTTTCTTTCTAAATGAAATAGTTCTGGTCTTAATCTTTTTGTTTAGAAATACCCCCACATGCCTCTAATCATTTTTGTTGCCTCTGGCTATATAGTGTAGCTATCTAGCACTCCCATCATTGCGTCTCACTGGATCTTTTAAAGCTAGTTCCAAAGTCATCAGCGTGAAGGAGACTGAAGGATGGTCTTGCGGTTAAAGTACATCACCGAGAGTCCAAAGTTTTGCTTCCAGATCTCCTGCCCTATGACCTCGGGTTAATCACTCAGCTGCAGAGATCCAGTTTCCCTTTTAGTCCCAGGACATGGTATAGGGAAATTTCAAGTAAAATATGTTAAGTGTTTCTCCACGCCTGTATGGAAATTATTATGGAAGCACAGCCATGTTGTATGTAGTAGTTTCGATTGTTTTTCCACAAGGCAGCTGCATGTGCGTTGAAATTTGTAACTTCTCCCAGACTGTTTGATTGTATGGTGCTTGACTGTTTTCTATTTGTTACACTGCTCTGATGTTGGGTTCCAAACAAATTCAATTAAGTAATTTCTCTTTGTTATTTTATGGTGAACTTCATATGGAAAGTATGAGTTACAAACGATTTGGGCCAAACAGGCACATGGCTTTCATGCGTCCGTGGGGATTTGGAAAGCCAGCGGAGTCACGCTGAAAGTGAAAAACAGAATCAAATTCCGACCTTTTACATCTAGGACACAGCCCATTCCTGGGAGGCGCTGGGTACCCCTCACTCCCACTCATACTTCGCACATGTGGGATCAAGAGTAAGCTATCGCTGGCTTGCCTCCAGTCTAAATGAACTAATTATCCACAACCCGTCAAGACTCTCACAAGGAACATAAGACTCACCCATCTGGTTCCCTCCTCTGACATTTGCAGCTAGGCCTGGCTGTTCCATATTTCTAGCACCTCTATCGCTCTCCAGAAGCCCACGTCAGGGCTGGGGCACCTCGCTGCCTTGGCGTGTCATTCGGTGCCTCGTCATTTCTGGCACACAGGAGCCTGCAACACTGCAGCTGGGTGTGCGCCGCTGTCATGGTCTCATGCTCCAAGGGATCTCACAAGCAAACGTGATCCCGAACGTCCTCGCTTGCTGCAAAACGGTCATGTCTCAAGCACTGGGATAGGAGATCTCTGTGGTGTCCGAACTATAAAATCTACTTTTTTTAAAACATCTTGTGCCATAAAAGGTGCTAAAAGCATACACTTCTTTGATAGGCTGCTACTCCAGCAGAATAGCAAAAGCAAGCTGCTTAGATATTTGTAGCATAACATTAAGGAGAGCTAAATTCTGGTTTAAACTGCATTTTTTTTTGTCTGCTTGTTATCCTCCTAGCCCTCTATCTCCTTTTTTTGCCTTGAAGTCCCTCTTTCCTTTTGTAAGCAGATAGTCACCTACTGCTCCCATGAATACCCCAGATGGCACTGCCTGCTCCTTTCACTGGCTGGCTCAAGCCTCTGCGCACATTCCCGTCCAAGCCCCGGGAAGTTCGGTGCTCTTCTGGTCTCTTTGAAAAGGGGCCAATCCTACAAGACTCTCCTGATAACCCCAGTCATAGGCCTTTTTGTGTGCTTAAGGTTAACGCATGAGGATGCTCAGGGGTTTGCTGCATCAAGAATCTTTGCAGCTTTAAAAGAGGAAAAGGGTGGTTTGGCCTTTGGTGGGGCTTGGAGGGTTTTGTTTCCCTTATGCCTGATAGCTGGCATTTTGTCAGAGCCTTCTGCTCACTAGCATTGCGATGACACATGAACACGCTCAAAGAAAAATTTCCTGTGAGAAATCAGTGGGCTTCATTAAATTTTCAAAGTTTAGAGCTGTGATCCTCTTTGCCCCTCTCCGTGGGCAGCTGGCCCTGCCAGATTCTGATTGCTTGTGTGAACATTTGATAAATCTCACTGTGGACTACATTTGCTCTTTCACCCAAACAGTTATCACACACATTTCCCTAACACTTTAAAATTATGCCTGCCAAACATTTTCTGATGTAAAGTTAAAAGTCATCTATTACTGAAGTGATTTTTCAGCCCTCATGGGCATGTTTTTCTTTCTTTTTTTTTTTTCCTTGTGTAGCTCAGATAGTTTCAAGCTCTTTTAAACAGGCTGCCAAGGGTCAGTTTCAAAATATATATCTTTTTTTAATTTTCTGTGTCCTAAAAATATGTTGCTGCTGTTCTTCTTTTATACATCTCCTTTTAAAGTCGAAGTCAAGTGAACCTAATGTTGCCTTACTTCCAAGGCCACAGAGAACTTAATATAAAACTGGAGGTCGCTTCTTCCTCTCCCATGCCTGTCTCAGTCCTGCATTTATACCACGAAAGATGCTTTTCCCATTGACTTCAGTTAGCCACAGCCAAATACCACTGTGCCAAAGGCGATGGCACTCTTTCTCTGTGCGGTGGCACTCGTGCCTGCTGTGCTCCCAAGACATCCAAACCGGGGACGTGGCTTGAAGGGTGCACCAGCTCCCACCTGGCTGCCACACTGGCTCACAGGGAAGGGAAGCAGGTTCTTGTCCAGAGCAGAGCTAGGATGGGACTGGATCAGGCATCCCGGTTTGAAACACTCCCAGGTCCCCCCCTCTAAGTTGGACCTGTGTGGATTTGGTTGCAGCTTTGCAGTCCAGTGATTTGGGGTCGTTTATGGCCAGCCTCTATACGCAACCCACTTGTTTGTATTCAGAGACTTGCCTGACCCTTTCCTCATTGTTCTCCCCTTTCACCTCCTGTACGGGTCATAATCCTTCTTTCAGCACGTGAGCAGGAGGCAAGATGTCACGTCTTTCCTCCCTGATCCTCTCGTTTCCCGCCTTCTCAGTGTTCCTGGCATTTTCCTTTAAATGCCTCTTTTCTTCCTCTAGGTTCCAGAGCTGTGCCTGGTTTTTGAAACTGATTAAAGCAGTTTGTCCTACCATGGCAGGGAGATGCTAAAACAAAGCATGTTGTCTCTTGGTTTTAAACCAGGATTTTTCTTACTCTTTTCCCAGTGTCTTATTTAGCAAACATGGTTAAACAGGATTGTGGTGTAAAAAAAGCAAAGCAACTCCTCCCTTCCTGGGGACCGCCAGCCTTATAACACATCCAGCTTTTTTCCAAAACCCTACTAGTGCCCTTGAACTTACTGAAGCATAAGCTCCAGCAGCAGATGATCTGACCATTCTGAATTTGTCATTTCCCTTCAAAGTACCTCGGCAGAACCTTTATTTGAAATTGCATTTGCCGCTTCTTTATGTCACAACCGCATTTCATGCAGGATCTAGAAGTGTAGAGACTTGGGTCTGGGCCATCTTAAATAAAGAAGCTAATGCAAATATCCCCTGCCCCAGTAAAACACAAGAAACGCAAAACATCCTACAAAGCCTTCTAAGGTGGAGATAGAAATCTAATAGCTAGCTAGCACTTAAACGGCACTGCAATTAAAATATAATCCTTTAAATTTCTTGGATTTAGAGGGAGGAGAGGGTTCGAAAGAGGTACAGAGAAGGAAATGAGTCAGAAGTGAAGACATTACAATCCTTAGCCTCAACATGGAACTACTTAAGCATACCATAATTGCATCACAGAAGGTATGCATACCCCGAAACCAAAAAGGAAGCAGGAAGGCAAGAAAAAACAAACACAGTATGATGAACCAAACAGGTAACCTTCGGGAAAAGGAAATCTAGCCCTGGCTAACCCGAAAGAAAGGAACATAAACTGGCGAGGAAAAATGAAAGATAGGAAACAGGAGGACTGAGAGGAAATTTTAAGTGCAGACAGACACGTTTCTGCAAACAAATGAGAAATATAAATATCTGAAAGAGAATTAGTGGATTTGCTGGATCAAAGGGGCAGTTAAAAATGACAAGGGTATTGCAGAGACTATGCTATATCCTCCCATCAGTCTTTACTGATTAGAAAGACATTCACTCTCTACATATTTTATTTAATTACTAAAGATGGGCGCCTGTCAAACATTGAGGTATCAGAAGAAAAACTGCAGGATTGACATGCTAAAGTAACAAACCTCCCAGAGCAGATGTCATCAATCAAAGCTGATGGCTGTTAACAAAATCATGCAAATTTCCCTTAAAAATAGACTATTCTGCTATACCAAATCAATGGAACATGGCATGTATTTGACTTTAAAATCAAGATTATCTCAGACACATGAAGAAGAAAGAAAGGTTGAAATATAAGTTTGTGATTTATAAGATCTGCACACGAGCTTAATGCTAAGCATGACTGATCCAGTAACAGAAAAGCACGCCTTTTTTTAACTTCCTAAAGAAACCTTGAAGTATATCAATGAAGCCATGGATTATGCAGAACCATTTAATGTACATATTAGAGGAAATCACAGAAAGTCTTTGATAACTTTTCTCGCAAGATGCTGTTAAGAAAATCTAGTGGTCATGAGGTGAGATGCAAAATTCCGCCCTAGCGTCTGTTTTGCCAAAGAAAGCAAATGCCGCAGGAACCACAAGTGAAAGGTTAACAAGGAAGGTAGTAGAATAACCACAGAGAGACCCTAGGGGTGATCTTTAAAACTTTGATGAATTATTATTAGAACAATAAGCTGGGACATTTGGAGGTAACAACATTGTCAAAATTGTCTGGCCGCTTGGTCACCCAGGGTGAGACAAGACTCTGACAGGGGACAGAAGATGACATTCTTTTTGCCATTCATTTCTTCCATTGTGAAGAGGAAGATGACATTCATTTTTTACTCTGATAACACAGAGAGTGACAAATGTGAGAATAAATATTTCTGTGCTCTCTGCATACACCATCAGGTTATAAAAAACCTCTTAAAGCCTTATTTAACATGTCATGTGGGAGCAGAGCAGCGGTGGAAGGGACATACTGGGGTTCCCAGCTGCCGAAGGCAGAGCTGCAGAGACTCCAAGCGGCCCCGGGACTGGGAGAGCAGCGAGAGAGGGGTTTCCATAACACAGCCAGACTCCTCGCCCTGTGCTGGGGGTTTGCCCAGGACCAGGGGGATACAAAGCCTGGCCTGCAAGGAGAAAGCCTCTGACCTGAGTGAGCAAGTCTGATTACCCTGTTGTACAAAAGTTAAATACAGATGGGACCCAAAATGCACAAAAACACAGAGGCATGGAAAGTCACCGCCACTGTGTGCGGGCTGGCTTGTTTAGAGAGAAGACTGAGAATACGACAAAGGTAGACGACGTAAAGAATACAGTCGAGAAAAGAAATTATATGTTTCATTTTACTCTTTCATAATATTAGGAAAAGGTTTGTGTGGCAGTGTTAGTTTGTAACAAAGAAACTGGTGTTATTCCTGGAAGACTCAGCTTTTCTAAGTGTCTGCCCAGAACTGGCTGCAGCATCACTCTCGCCTATTTCCATGTGTTTCCCCACCTTTGCAAACTGAAACAGCCAGGGCAGTGTTCTCACAAAGGTCAGAAATAAAATAAAACATAGAGCCATCAAGTCTAAAGCTGGTAAGAGAAATTATATTTTGATACCAAGTGGAAACTCCCTGATGCAGGACATAACTGACAGCAAATACCATTTTGCTCAGCATGGGCTGGCCCAGCAAGGTTCCCCTGGGCTGGTCCTCAGGAGAGACACAGGAGAGAAGGATGTGCAAAGACTGGACTTAGTGCCTTACAACAAAGCTGTGATCCATTTTTAAGGAGAACTGTACTGGTCCCTTCATATTTTTCATCCATAGAAATTACTAAATTTTGCAATTCAAAGGTTCCTTTCACTGTTCTTGTGTATTTTACTTCCCTTACTCCTGCAGTGGTCATGTTCTGCTGCAAAATTGCTAGCTAAAAATGTTCAGTTTAGTACAGATTATTTGAAATATTGTCAATCCTGGGGTGGCAAGAAAGAAATGGGAAGATACTTGAATGAGAAGAAATTCTAGTTTATGGAAATGAGTAAGACATGATTAAAGCACAGAGTAAGTTCCTTTCATCTCACAACAAATACAATACTTGTGGGATGTCAGGAGTACGAGTTTCTTGTGAACAACTACAAATACTCCTATTTGTAATTTAGCGGCTAGTGGCACTTCAGGGTCCAAGAGTCACCAGATGAAATTACAGAGAGGGAAATAATTTAGAGAAGAAACTCAAAGTTTATTATGACACAAATCACAGTGGAGAAATGGAGGATGAATTTTGTTCCCGAATACAGTAAATGCTTTAGTCTGCAAGCTAAGAAATAATAATACAAAACCTCTCTGCCGAACCTGATCTACAAATAAAATCAATTGAGTTCCTCCACCTTTCCCTGGCAGTAAAGAGTGACCGTATAGATAAAATGTAGGTGACTTGCCAACACTGATTTTTTTTTTATTTATTTAGGTAAAAAAAAAGAACAAGGTCACATTTTGTCCTTTTTAATCAGTGTCCCCAGTGGACACTTCTATTCTCGCTCTTACAGAGTATTTTATAAGAAACTGCATTTGAAAGCCCAGTATTTGGCTTCTGGTTTTGTCTAACAGGAGTGATAATCTTATGCGCAAAATCACTAACCTGTAAGAGTGCTGAGATGCCAGGCCTTACAGGGGCCACCAGAAAATAGGAAGCATTCCGTATGTGATGGACTTCCCACAAACTCTTTTACAGAGACTCCTAGGGTAACACCTATTGCTACCTGTACCTGAGAAGGGGAAGGGAGGAAAGAGAACAGCCAGATCACAGTTTTCTCTTCTGTTCTCAAAGGCAGATCGTGTAATCTCCATAGGTGGGTGCACATCTTTAAATATATTCAGAGTATTAATGAATTTGGCATTCTCGTCTGCCAGCCACAAAATAGCAATCTGCAAGCTGCTCCGAGCATCCCTTGCTGTGCCAGGGTTTCTGTGGAGGTGGTCAGAAACTCACAGGATTAGACACACTGGACAAAACCTGCTATGTTTAGCTGTGCATAGGGAGTTCCCCCATTTCCTTGGTTCTCTATTACATTTGCAAATAAATGTTCTGCTGAAGGCATTAATAGGTGCTATCAATAACTTCTTCAATCCATAAACTGATCACAGAGCAGGGCCAAACTGATTGCTAGATGGAAAGTGCAACTATGTCCCAGTAGGCTGGCAAACAGAACAGCAGGAGTCACTGTCCCAAGGCAAAGAAATGAATACCAGGGTCTGTCCAGAAGTTAAAACCAAGCAGGTGGAGCATTCTCTACTCACACACGGAGGAGGAAAGGGTTGCTTGGTGCACCATGCATTTATGAAAGGTTATGGGTGGGCAGTTGAACAGAAAGAAGTGCTTTTGTGCTCTGCTCTGAAAGAAATGAGAGAAACAAGTTCCCAAAGGACACAGATTTACCTGGAGAGGCAGCCATGGAAATTGTGGAAGTTTCCACGGTGCTCAGGAGAACTTCTCTTTTGCTATGAGCAGATGACACCAAAGGTTAATTTAAAACGATGATTACTTGAATAGAATAACCATAAAGAAAGATAATGATAGTAATGATAATGGCCACATCTTCCCCTGCATTTTTTATCAGCAGATTTCAAAGTTTATAACAAAAGAGGTGTTTAACTTTGGATGCATTTTACAGAAAGGGACACTGCTGTACAGAAGATGGAGTGACCTATCCAAATTCAGCCAGGAGGCATTTGGCTGAGTCAGGAATAGGAACCAGAGTGCCAGTGCCAGTGGGGAAGGTTTCCTAAAACAACATGGAACTGAGAAGAAATGGGAACAAAGTCTCTGCATTTCAGCAGTGAGAAGCACCAGCTGCCTTATTCACCATTTCTTTAGAATGTTAGTACACACGTTTTTTTAAAGATGATTATTTAATTAATTACTGAGCTGGTTCTGCAGTTCCTCTACAGGATGAAAACAAACACTTAAACAAGCCTATCCTGCCAACCCCACCCAACACCTACTCAGTTACAACAGATGGATGAGTGCCACAGACCAGATGTCAAAATGATACAGAATTTGACACTGCACAAGAAATTGTAGCACGCTGCAGAAAAGCACCGCTTCCACGGTAACATCATTTAAATGCCAGATTACACTGGTCCCTGTTAGAAGTGATGTGCACAAAACCCAGACAGCAAAGGCTGTAGTTGCTGCCACAACCTCCCAAAATCTTTCCATCTCTTGAAATAGTCTTGCCTGAATTTTGCCATCTTCCAAGGGTGGGAAGCTTTGCTGAAAAAGGATATACATATACCTGGCCAGAGTCCAAGAGGGATGGAATGACTGTCTCCTCTCCTTGGAACAGCTTTGATTACACCTGCTTTTGTAGTGCCTAGTAAATAGGGCTACTCCAGGTGCTCCTTGCCGCCCTTGGACACTGGCCTTGAAGGACAGGTGATCTCTCTTCTGAGAGATTGTGTGTTCCTGAAAGACAAAGGGATTCAGATGTAGCGTGGACAAGAACATATGTATGTGAAAAAGTATAAACCTTTGACATTTACACAGGTTGCAGCTTAATTCAAATACTTTATATAATGTTGTACCAATTGACTACTTTAAATCTGAAGCAGGGTACTCTTCTGAGCAAATCTGAAGGCCTTGCAGGTTGGATAGATGGCTCAGGATTACTGGGCTTTCCAAGAAGCCTGGTCACTCTTAGTAATGTGGGACAATAACCTGAGCCAGGTGAGCTCCCCTGGAGCTCTGGAGCGTCTCTAATTGGCACCACAGTGTTCAGGTGAAAGAGGTGCCTTTGCAAGCCTAGTTCTTCACCCAAAGCAACAACCTTTGGAAACAGAAACTTGTACAGTGGGACTGGTGTGCTCTTCCCAGAGAGTCTCAGCAGTCCAGACAGGAAACATGTACAAAGCAGTTGTCTGACATGAAAAGTTCTGTGAAAACTGAAGCTTTTTGCTGGAATCTATCCGTTTTGATGAAATCTGAACCAGGAAAGGTTTCTCAGTTAAACTGACTGTACAAATGACCTAGAAAAGCCAAAAGTCTGCTGATTTGAGCAACTACATGGGACAACCTGAACATCTGGAAGCTGTATGAGAGGTCTCCCACTCAGAACTGTGAGTGGTTTTCCTTTGGTCCTAATGGGGATTTGAAACCTCAATGTCTTATGGAAAGGAAACACTATTTCCCAAAGACAGAGTTGTAACTGTCACACTGTCCCCATGCTGCAAGAAGGATTTTGCATAAAGGAAAGGAAGTCCAGGGAGATCATGGCTAAAACTGTGTACTAATTTTAAGTTTGAGCTGCTGAGTGTCTATCTTTTTTCAGATTATTTAGTATTTTTGTAGCATTCTGCTCTATTTGCATGCAATGAGTGCTGAGCTCTCTCACAAATGAGATCTCAAGTGATTCAAGTCAGGCACCCGCAGCATAAAAAAGAGGCTCTTGGTGTCTTCTTTGCTTTGGTTTAAGTGACTAGTCCAGTATCTTAACATAGGAACTTTGTGGCAGAGCCAGGGATAGAATCAAAGGATGTATCTTCAGCTCCAGGCAAATCTGCAGACAAACAGTCAGACTACAGATGCCTATTCAATGAGTCCCTTCCACCCTGGGCACTGAATGAGGCAAAGACCCTGTAGAAAAAGGAGGATGTGTTTCGATCATTAAGTGCAAAAGAAAATGTGGCAGTAGGAGAAACATAGCCATGCTGGCTTTGATCTAACTAGCGGGGAAACAGTTTTACTGTGGATGTGGTTGTATGGAAGACTCCAGTATTGGGTGACTTGCATTAACGTCACACCCTTAGTTTGCTGAGAAAACTTACCATATTCTTTTTGGTGCCCACAAACTCTCAGAAACATAATAGAGTCAGGATCCATCCTCAGATCAAAGCTAAATCATGTTCCTGCTGCCTTATCACATTTTTTTTATTTGCAGTATGCGCGTGGATCACACGAGACAGGCATGACCTGAAATACCAAGGCACTATATGTGAAATTATGGCTGGTCTTTGGCAACAAAGTCAGGAATTGTACACATTTTTAACATACTGTAAGATTTTTGCATTTTACAACTATGCAGTCTTAAAGAATGTCAACTGTTTCAGAATCCTTATAGTATATGTGTTTATTCCTGCATTTTAGAGAAACTGTGATATTATGTCCATAAGAAACAGGAGTTAATCCATGTTAATCATTAACTGACTCTAGAACAATGGCATGTGAATGCAAATTCTTTGTGGATATTGGACCTCATTACTGTGTTCCCGTTGGAGCAGTGACCTCATCATTGTGGCTTGTATCGTGTTAGCACTGTCTAACACTGTGAAAATGGAGGTACCAGAGGTTTTTAAACATGGCTATTGAATTCTATGTGCTTTAGTAGAGGTTTTTTATGTTGCACAATTTTATAAGACAAAAGTTTGTAGCGTGTTGCTCTAATTCTTAAGATGGAAGGCAGGCTTCATGATGTATCCAAGATCAAAGAAGTGATACCCATTTGTAGCTGCACAGCACTTGGGTGGTGGTGTTCTTATCAGAAAGGTGGCTTGTGTAGGTCATCTTCACAACAATGCAGCTATGATAATGGCAATGAGACTCTATTAGTACAACTGTTGGTCAAAATAAAATTAAAACTCTTCCATTAATCTGTCATATTAGTAAAACTGTCAAGGGTAGACAAGTCCTGAAATGGTACAGGAAGCCTACTAACAGAGAATGGAAGGGACTTGGGAAGTATTTTGGACGTTTGTCGTTGGTCATTTTGTACTAGTTGATTGGCAGATCGCTGTAATTTCTTGCAGTAAATATTTTCTTTGTGGTGATTATGTTTGATGAAGTGTTGGAGAGAACAAGGGAAAATAAAGAAAAGCACCAGGCAATGCATTTCAATTCTCCAGGTCATGGTGATAAAAGCTGAAAAGAGGGGGCAGAGAAGAAGGGATCATCTGAAAATAAACAGGAGAAAGATAAAACAGTGGAAGTATGAGGCAGAAGAGAACAAACCAGGGAGTTACTTGGCAGCTGAGGTAGGTGAGAAGTGCCAAATATGTGTCTCCAGGCTGCCCTAAGTTCCTGGTGGAGTCCCCAAATAAGGGTGCAAATCAAAGTTTCAAATGTTTTCCGTCAATGCACTTTCCATCCCGTAGTCTGTCCCCAGAGCCAGTTATCTACCCGCAGGCATCCACCAGCTCTTCAGGAGCCCTGGTAGGTGGCAAGGGGAAGGAGCAATAGAGGCCGTGGTTTCTGTGGCTGAGAAGACTATTTTCCCTTCATTTAAGGATTTATCTTTTTCACAGTTCTAAGGATGACTGCTCAAATGTTCTTGGTCGTGTGTGTGCTTGCCTGATGGGAAACATGCAAGAGCATTTGGGGACTGTGGCTTTGGTACATGGCAAATGGCAATTAACAGGACAAAATCTGCCTCTGACAAATTAACCTTGCGCAGAATTCTAGAGGGTTTTTTTCATTGGTTTTGTTTTGAAGTGACTTTATTTGCTGAAATGCAGGAAATCGAGGTTATAATTTCAAAATGTTTGTGGGGATGGAGTCCTTCTTCCTTGCCATGTGCACTTATTTTTCAGTCCTCCTTTCCCACTTCTATTTGCCTAGGCATTGGCCTGCATCCTTTCGTGTGTATTGCCTCTGATGTCTGACTCATTATGGCAACAGAAGTGCTGATGCCAGGCCCAGAAGCAATACTTAAAAACCTGCTATTCTCTCTCCTTCAAGCTCAAAGCTAACCCAGTTTGTGGCAAATGAAAGAAATGCAATCATTTGGCACCTTGTCCATGCATCAGTTTGGAAACATAGGACCTTTCTCCTCCGCTTTTCTGCTTATTTTCTATTTGACTAGGCTGTCATAAAGACCACTAACTCTAGGGTGTGGAGTTTAATGCTTTGGAAGGAAATGACTGGTTTATTGCATTTTTTGCTTGGGCTGCCAAGCCTCTTCCCCCACCTCACCTCCCAGTATGTTTCCCAGTAGTAGTATGTTTCTCTTCATTCCATAACCAGGAATGAAGAGATTCTCCGATTTCAAAGAGAGAAACGGTCATCCTTAGCCCTTACGTTTGGGATGGAGGGTGAATGCATAGGGCAGTGGGAGAAGACAAAGGCAGAATAGGACTTGAAAACAACTGCAGTCTGAAAACTCAAGACCAGAAGTTAAGTGAATACTTTCAAGTACACTGTTTAAAAAATAATCAAGGCTTTTTCTCTTTCTTCTTGCTTTATTTGGGAACATCTTGTGGTCATGAATACTTGAGGTTGGCAAGGGCTGGGCATTGTTGTACCCAAACACTTGCAAGGGCACATGGCTGAAAGCACGGAGATTCCCCTACGCATGCTGAGGGAAATCAGTACTGGCAGACTGCTGCAGGGCTTGGTGCCACCTTGAGTAGAGCATCACGGTTGTTTTGTGCCATGTGCCAAGGTGGGAAGTTGGAACCTCTTGAGGAGGCAGGCAGGGTTATACAAAAATGGAGAAACTTGGAGAAGGAGGGGGAGCATTATCCCGTCTTTCCCACAGACATTAGCGCTGTCTGTTTGTATGCCTCCATAGGAATAATGGAGCAGCCAGGGATTCTCCCAGAGAAATGTGGGAAGTCGTCTAACTCTGAGACACAATCACAGCTCAGAGAGGAAGAGGTTTTTCTGTTCTGCTTGGAAGCTGACAGGCATGCAGATTTTTTCCTGCCAGTTTTCAGGGGACTGCAAAGCAGAAGAGATAAAGGAGAAGGAGGAGATAGTAGAAGAGATGTTCAAGGTAGTTTTGCATATCAGCTCAGCATATTTTCCATCCCACCTTTCCCTGTCTTTCATCTTCCTGACCCCCACCAACAGAAATCTAGAAAACAGTTCAGGCAGCTGAGCCACATACCTCTGCTCATTCCTGAAGGAAGAATAGGTGCTGAAGGAGTCTAGAGTCCTTATCAGTGTCCCAGGAGAAATCTTCTCTTGCCTCTTGCAGGCACAGCAGATTTACTTAGGCTTTGATTGTGACACCAGGAGTTTGACTTGAGACAAGGTTGCTTGAGGTTTTGAGCAGAGCTGACCTGAGGCTCTAGCAACACATAAGCTGCTGAAGGCCGCAAACTGCCCTGAGGGACAAACCAGCTCTGGCTCCAGTTCTACATTATTTGTGCCAGAGCCCTAGAAAATAAGACTTGCTCCTGCTGCTGCCTTCACCACAGGAGAGTCAGTGTTGGGAGGGAAAAGAGTCAGATCCCACCTCTTGTCAGCTGTGCGATGAAGGAAGTCTGGCTTTACAGCACCCTTCTTTTGGCTCTGTCACATCTCTTCCCTCCCTTTTTGGTGTCAAATGTGCTCTGGCCTTGAACCCTGTCCACCACTGCCCCTTCACTGGGACAGCAGAGTTCAGATGTGGTTGTGCTACAGAGAAGCGTTCATCTCTTCTGGGTATTAAGCTCATGAATACGCCTGTACGTGCTTAAGAATCATAGATGGATCCGGGCTATAGGAGTGCTCCCACAGTGACTCTTTCTATCCACTGGGACTGCTGATGGGAAGAAACTGCAGATAGCCAGACCGCATCTTCTTTTATTAAATGCTCTTCTCAGCAAAGTATAGGATGAATTGCACACAGTTTGACAACAGGATGGCTTTAGGGCTGTAACGGTTCGGGAAATTGCCAACAGACATAGGGGTCACACAGGGATTGTTGGAGGAAAGCACAACCTGAGTGGGAGTAATTTCAGAACTATCTCATATTCTTTTGTAGTCCACCTCCAGCCCCCCACCTTTTTCCTGTCATTCACAGTTGTTACAGCTTATTTTCCTTGGTTAACCCAGCCCAGCCCTGACGTCCTGGTATCAGATCTCTGATACAGCTGTGGCAGTGGTTCAAAAGAAGCAAGACGGATGCTGATGGAGGAAATAGCCATCTGTTTGGTCTGGATTTCTGGGATTTTTGAGGGGGGGGGTCTTTATTCCAGGGGAATGCTCATGGTGAAGTTGTACTTCTCTCTGTTATGACTTTGTAAGTCATCATGTGTCAGACTGGTTGTCATGAGTCCAAGATGAGCTCCCCCTGATATTGCTGGGTTTGCAAACGTGGTAGGAGATTTTCTAGAGTACCTGCTCTCTCCAGAAAATCTTCATGACTCTGAGCTCTGTATTGACAGGGGAACATTAAGGTCTCACATATATCATTAGGGCACAGTAGCAGTCTTGGTATCCTTGCTGTTTGCTGAGAATGTCCTTTAAAAATATAATAGTAAGTTGAATGATGGTTGACTACACAGAGCAAGGGGGCTTCCTATTTCTTCCACAAGGAAAATAAGCCAAATATGTGATGCAGATTATTCTACTGGAAAGTCTTTAGCTCTTGTGCCCAGATTACTAACATTTTCCCCCAAGGTGTATACATTTTCCAGCGAGCACGAACAGCGTGACATGGATCACCACAAGCTCTCAGATGACTGCAAACAGCTGAGACTGAATTCACCTTTCCCTGGTCTATTTGCTAAGCCATACTCTGTTGGCAGATTCAACAGAGTCAACCCAGACTGCGTCAGCCCAGAACACAAGTATACTCTTCATGGTAGGATGCAAAAGAAGAGGTAGAACCAGTAGTCTTAGACTCAGGGTTTTCTCTTTTCTTGCTTTTGGGGTGCTTTTTGAAGTACTTTGCAGTATTAGGTAATAGGTGCTTTGTAGTAGTAGGCAATTTCCACATGACAAATGTGTCCTCTTCATTATCCAGCCAAGTGTCTTCAAACGGGTTGTGCCAACAATACAATTACTGCCCATTTCTGTGTACTGTTTTGTTGACTCGGTGACATTTTAGATACACTTGAGGGAAAAGAACCTCTTTTAGCACTGTGTAAAAACTATTGCGTCATCCAAGCCAGAAGTTTTACTAACTGTTTTTGTTTGTTTTCTTATTTACATTAGTCTGTTTTCAGCTTAGGTGATTTTTTACTTTGATTTGTTTTTTTTATTCTGGTTTAAAACATATCCAAAATTGTTGAACATTCACAACATTTTTTGGCTGTTTCATGTCCTTTCTACAAAACAGAAGAAATTGAGAGAAATGGTTCTCTCTCTGAGGTTAAAATGAAAGGTAAACCTTTCATATAGGCAAGTGCTAGCTTGCATACTGTCTATTAAAATAATCGTTTATGCATAGGACTTTGAGAAACTACTCTAGGGCCAGTATTTCATTCATTCACCTTTCATTAAAAATTTATTATTACTGATGTGGAGGAGATCTGCCTAATACAAATATTGCTGTGATTATGTTCAACTTATGATGAAAAATCTTGTTTGAATTTTCTGAAGCTTTCAGAGGGTGAAAACTCTTCTTACTTTTTTATTTCAAAATTTTCCTATTGACCAGCAGATAAAAAAGTAAAAATACTATAAGCTTGCAGGTATTACTCCACTAACATATCCAAAAACACTGGAAGAAGCATTGGCTTTAGGTATATTTGTTGTTCTAACAATGGTCACCCAGCTCTAAATAAAGCCTAAGGGATGGAAGAGCCCTTCAGAGAGCATGCACAAAACCAGAATTCAGCAGCCTGTCCCTCTGGTGGGCTTCTGAGCAGGACAGCGAAGCAGGGTAATGACATTTGTCCATGGTGTTAGGGAGAACTTTCATGAAAGCTCAGAGCTTGTGGCCAGAAAGCATGAAGAAATGAAGACCTGACAGACTTCCCCAATGTGGAGGTGGTTGTGTAGCTTCTGCGTGTTACTGGTACTACTGCTGAGAGCTGAAACTCTCAACATGACTTCCCAAAATAGTACCAGGCTTCTTGGACCTCACAGAGCCAAAGAGGCGGGCAGAGAGGTATGCCTGCAACAGGCAAATTTGTTCTCTTGGGTGGCCAAAAAGCCTCTGGGCTTGTACCCTCTGTACAACAATATTTCAGTAACCCCAGTAGGTGAGAATGATTATAAAAATCCTAGGAGGACAGGTTAGCCCATGAGTGACCCACCATGTGTTTCTGCCATGACATAGCATCAGAATCATTTTCTCATAAGATTTTGGATGTGGCCAAAGCCAGGAAGGGCAGCAGGCAGGTTCAAGCAGATTTCCTGTCCATGTGTGCTAATTAGTGCTGCTGACCTCAGTGGGACATCAGGATTTTTCTAGTTTATTCAGCAGCATGTGGGGTTCTCTCCACCTGGCCCTAATTAGCCCATGCACTAGTGGCCAAACTGGAATTCGGAAGACAAAATCCTGTTCCTCCCTGTTTGGGATCTGACAGGCTCATTTGAAGCGATGGGTTAAAAAAACTGAATCTAGAGCTTCCTTTCAAATACAGTGCCCATCCCCAAAACATTACAGATGAATCCAGATACTTTGATCCCTTTAGCTTCACAAACAAATCTCCTGTAATTCTGCCTCTCCACTTTATGTATGACTGAGATTCCTAAGTACTTAAACACCAGTAGTTTCTGATGGAATAAAACTAGCTCTTAGAGAATATTACTAAATGTTTCAGTGTAAGCAAAGCCCAATATATCTTGCTGAACAAAAGAAAAGCTTCAAAATTTGGGAACTCCGGTGAAAATAGAAGAACTAAGCTGATTAAATGCTGTGTCTAGAGTTCGACAGAACAATCCAACTATAACGGCTGAAAATGCAGTGATAGCAGGAGCTTTTGGTAGAAGTATCCTGAAAGTCACATCTAGCTAATTTTAGAGGGAAAAAAAAAATGTGGTACAGAATATGTAAAGCATGGAAAGGATGTACGTTCCTTCGCTCTTCTACCAGTGTGCCAGAAAGATCAAAGGTCAGGTTTTCAGAAGAACACTGTGTTCACTGACTCCAATTTAATTATCTACATAAGCAGCCATGTTTGCAAATGGCTAAGCATGAAGCAGCTCCCATGGAAACCATATCAGGTGCAAGCCTGTTTAAAAGTACAGCTGGCTTAAATACCAGTTTTGGAATGCAGCGACCTAATCAGAATAATGTTATTAGTTCTGAGAACTCGAAGAAATCTGGATATTAACTTCTTGAAGTAGTTGCTCGTGATGCTTTGACTCTTCTAAACATATTGGCAAAGAGGTGGCAAAAATGGCTTGCATAGGGTTTGGATGGTGATTTTTTGATAAAGAAACCTTGAGAGGAAAAGAAGTCAGTAATTTAGAGACTTGTCCAGAAAACCAAGTCAAGTTACCAGCTCAGTTCTCATAGGCAAGATTATCGGGGAAATCCCAGGAGTGCCAACTACCAGTCTTCATAAAAAGAAGTCTATCTTAAAAATCACAGGGATTTCTGCTTCCTAAAATTACAAAACAGTGGTTCTCCACCTGATTTCCAAGTTTTCTTCTTCCTAAAATTACAAAAGTGTGGTTCTCCACCTGATTTCCAAGTTTTCTTCTTCCTAAAATTACAAAAGTGTGGTTCTCCACCTGATTTCCAAGTTTTTACAGAGCAGTAATTCAAGGTTTCAAACTTGTCTTCCAAACACTAATTTTCAAACCCTCCATTCCAGCATGTGGAGGAGGAAGCTCGAAAACCACTAAGTATCGTGAGGCTGTGAGATTTGGCAACCCTGTTATCAAGATGTTACTGTCATGGCCAAATCTGTAGGAATGACCTTGAAATAAAGGCCCTATTATCTCTTACCAGCTCTTCAACCTATCCATCCCCCAAGAAACTTTGCAATTGGAATAGGATGCCGGGCTGTTTGGAAAGAGATTAAATTGTTCACAGCTGCCTGGGAATTAACAAACTTCCTCCTCTTTAACGGTGGAATGCAGCGTATTTCTGAGCCAGGTGGAGGATACCATGTGAGGTTCTTGTAGGACCTGGAGTTGGCACAAAGAACAACATTTTCAAGTCTGCACATACATCTGAGTTACAAGGGCTCAATAATAAGTTTCTGGCAGATTAGTCCTGCCCTACAGCAGGTTTCTATGATCACTAAAGCCAGAAGGAAAGCAATGGGTCTGGATTTCACACTTTATATCCTTCCACACCAGAGCTTTGATTTTGAAAACTGTTTTTCTCCCTTTGACACCAATCAGCAAGAATGAGTCTGACAATACACAGGTAAACAGCAGAGTGAACTGCAGGAGCAGATCCGTAACAGGCCAAGTGACACACTCATAACTTGGAGGAAATTATTCAGAATAACTTGATAAACCTTTGCCAAGATCGCTAACGGAGAGATCGTGCACTGCAAATTGCAACTGTGACCTTGTTTTGTTCAAGGCAAAAGAGGAGCTTACGATTTTTTTCTTCCTTATTTTAACAATGCTCATTGATCCTAAAACCCAGGGACTTTACTAGCAAATAACTACCTGCTTGTAATTAAATAATTCAGTCCATGAATGTGAGAGTTGGCTCTGAGGGTTTTTTAAATTATTTGTATTTATGTGATGACACATTTAGTTCTGTGAAAAGAAACTGAATTTTAGCCTTGATCTTCAAGTAAGGACCCTTTGAATTGGGCGCAGCTTAATCTCTGATGGATAGAAAAAGGCAAGGCTATTCAAAGCAAGGTACAACTCAGGGACAGACAAAAAAGGTTTGCACTCGAAGCATTCTCAAAAGTTGCAGACATAATTTTTTTAGAATGCCAAAATCTAAGAAAATACTGATGCTCACCTGCTGTTGGAAGGTATTTTTCATCTGGTTTTGTATTGCCTGATACTGAAAAAACAAGAGAGGAACATCCAATGCATCCAGTCTTTTTCACTAAACTTTGTAAGCTTTCTTTATCTTATTTCTGAATCAATTCAGCTTCTTCACTTTTCCAAGCTTTACCCTCTATAACTTAAAATACAGCACTCTATTGCCATCTACACCTTCAGGCCTCTCTTACTTCATGGCTTCTGGCTTTATACCTCAGACGAAAGTCCTGACAATATCCTGAAGATTTTCTCCCAGTTTTTACCCGAAATCACATACACTAGCAACATTTAGTTTGTGAAAGAGCTTTTGCATAAAGGATTGGTCAAATCAAAATACGCGTGCAGATTTTCTTTATCTATTAATATTCTGCCACGTGTTCTACAACTTTTCTCTTGATATGAATCAAATTATGGTCAGATAAATGACGCGACGGGGGCTGGAGGTGAACATGCGATACTTTTTTATCCCTGTGTTCTTCTTCCGTATGATCTATGAATTTGTTCCCTTCTACTCCGATGCTACTTTACCAGTTAGTGTAATCTGTGATGCAAACCTTATTTAGGCAGTCCCTATGTGTTTAGATCTCATAGGATAACTAGCGATACTTTAGCATCTCTCACTCTGAGAAGGGAACGTGGCATACTATTATTAGGGCCAGAAAACATCGCGACCTGATCATGGTTTAAAAGAAATTAGATGCAAAATTTGCACAGGTCAGATATGCCAACATCGTGTCAAATAAAGTGGGGGAGAATGAAGGGGAGGCGTACAAAAATTAAAGTTGCGTTTGATTGTAAGCTACTGTTTCAGCAACAGAAAGGTGGGTCTGGGTGACAGCCTGAGTGGGGCTCTGATGCTGTTTAACAGTATGGTTACACCCTCTGTGGGCTTCGTTTGAACTCACCCAGTTTTAAAGTTGCTTAAACGGGGTTTGTGTCGACCCAGCTGAGATAACTCAATTGAGAAAAGAAAATGCAAGCAGACAGACCATTGGTGCTGGGGTTTTTGCTACATAAATACCTGAAAAGGAATTTCCAAATTCACTATGACATAGACATAATACCGGTGGAAAGGGGGAATAATCAGTTTACTTCAGTCACTAAGTCAAGACAAAAGTATATTGACAGTGAATTCATGGTATAAAGAGGCATTAAAGGCACTAGCCGACGGTCAGAGGAAGATTCCCTTTCCCAGGCTGTGCTGAAGGCCAGCTGTTACCCTGTCCTTCGAGGACCCCAGGTCTGAGAAAAGCCTGTCGTGATTAAGTTTTGTGGGGTGTAAAGCCCTACCTCTGGCCCTATGCGGGAATCGGCGCTCAGCACACCGTGTGGCAACACAGAAACTTCGAGTCGTGCAATGGGGACGGAAAGAATAAACAAGGTAGAATCCACATGGTACAGAAACAAGGCGGAAAGTGCATTTCTTCAGAGTCTCATTACGTTACGTTTCTGTTTGTTAAATTGGAAGGATTCCGTTTTTTCCTTCCTTTTTTCTGAAAGGAATGTTTCAGTGGCCTTCTCAGCCAGACCCTGTTGCATACAGCCAGTCATCCCTCCCTGCATTTCTAGACTTCATCCAGCCCAGGGTGACTTCCAGCCTGAACTGTTAGTTCAAAATAAATTTTTATTGGAAGATCATGAACAGAAATTAGGATTTCAAGAACTCCATATCCAATACAGCATTAATTTATGCTCTATCACGTAGTACAAAGAACACTGTCTAAAGTGAAAACTTGTACTTACGCAGACCCTGCAATACCTACAAACAAGGCTTTGTGGTCTCACAGGGATCTCTCTTTGGAGGTTCCTTTCTTGAGTTACTGGCTTGGTCCTTCTAAATTTCCCTCGCCTCCATGTACAATACATGGACCTACTTGAGATGGACAAAAAACTAACTTAAATTATCAGCATGGATGGAAAGAGCTCTTTCTCTCCATGGAGGATAAACGTTATGCCACTAACACATTGGGTTGCTCGGTCTCAGTAGTTCACAAAAACGAGCGGACAACTGCTGGAGCAACTATCACCAGCTACTGCTGTGCCTCGCAGACCAGCCAGTTTGTTTCAAGTGGCCTCATCACCACAGCAGCAAAGACAAACATAAACCAAAACACAGCTAAATAAAACATTAATATATCTCCTGGCAACTTACCTCCAGCACATTTCAAAAGACCCTTAAAACCTTTATGCAGTGCAATGCAATTTATTACCTGCCTCTCTCCAAGCTGTCTGACAACATAGCTCTTCTATATTTTTGGAAGCAAAAATGCTCCAGCTGCTTGTCACTGAAAATAACGATGATTCACGAAGTCTTGATTGTTAATTTGCCAAACACTAAACGCGTGCTTTCTTACAAAGATGATGACTCAGGTTTTCTCTGGTTTGTTTTGTAAAAGGAGCAATCGGGAAACAAGTCGTGGCCTCAGCAACGAAAATATTGCTTTTGTAAAAGGAAAAAAAAAGCAGTCAAGTGAATAATGGCAAATACCTGCAGGAAAAAAAAAAAAATATGAGTGCACTTTGGAAATACGCTTTCGATCGGCACCGTGGAGCTTCGTGAGGGGGCTGGTTTGATGCTGCCGTCACGTTTCACAACGTGTCGGTAGTAGCTGGTGCTTTGATATGCGCAAGTACCACTAACATTTCATAATATGACAATCGAAGAGGTGAAATAGCTTTTCAGTTTTAAAATTCATTAAGAACAGCTGCAACTTAGCACTGATGGATACATCGTTACTTTCCTAAATCAGTGTCTCCTTTGTTGAGTTATATAAAGCGGTTTCATTGCCAGGCAGACAGGAGATGCTAATCTAAAAAAGAAAAAATTAAAATAAAAGAGATTTAAAATTATTATAGCACATTATATGTCAGCATCAGCTGCCCCTGCTATCAAGAAGTAATGAAACGACTAGAAATACCGTATACACAAGTAAAAGAGTAAAATAAAAATGGAATTAGCATTTGGAAGTGACAGTTCTGAAATGCTAAAAAAGCTTATCTCAAAACTGCATGTTTCTGGGTGGGAGAAGGATTTCTAGGACATGCTTTTTCCCTAAGTGAATTTTCCTAAGAGAGTCCCAAGTATCATTTGCCTTCTAGTTCTGTAGTGTCAATACAGATTTCTCATACTAATTTCCGCATAGCCTGCCTCTACAGCAAAAATATCTTGTGTTTAGAAAACATATTAACACATTTTAAGAACATGTTTATTGCATTTAAACTAACAGTAAAAGCGTACATGGAGAAAAAGCTATTTTCTTAAAAAGATGCCATGTGGTCAGCCTCAGGGTTAACCAACAAGCTTGTTTTAAGGACTGTTTGTTCAAATCTTTTCTAGATGCCTAGACTGGATCCTGGGGAGCAAATGAGCCCAATGGATTTTCTTTGCTTCTTGGCTTTTGGGGGATATTCCAGTTTAGTTCCTAGTGAAGCTTCATGATGAAATGCCTGCCAAGAAACACCAAACCAGGAAGGCTTAGGTGGCTGTAAGTGAAATAACCACTTAGGGAGGCTACAGGAGAAGTAGCCTGTGTTAGTCTGAAGGAGAACAAGGCTGTGGAGAGCTTTAGCACGATAGTCAGACTGTCAAAGAGCATGGCTCTAGCAAGTTCTCTGCTTGCCAGGAGCAAGACCGGGGGCCAGGGGGGAAGAGTAGCTTAAAGAAGAAGTAACGAAAGGCCTGAAACTATTTGGTAATGTGATTACAAGCATTACCTTTACTGTAAACCCACTGACTCATGGAGAAGGTTTTTTGGTTTTGGTTTTTAACCTGGCATGCTAATCCTGTGGCATACGGACTAGTCTCCAGGTATACACAAGGAAGGATAATCCGGTCTAGGATTGCAGCCTTAGTGGGGCCGGTGCATTATCAGTGTTCTGTGGGTATTATATCTTCTTTACTGACAGCAGTAATAAAACGTATTCTCCAAGTGTGGACGGGACCTATATACTAGAATCAGCCTCAGTCCTTGGGGAGAACGCTGCCTATGCCTGCACAGAGCTCTCGGCAGGATAAAACTCCGATTAGCAACGTGGAGGGTGGAGTGGTTGTCAAGTTTAATGTTATTATGCCAACTTCCATTAGACAACCTCGTGCAACTCGGGCAGTTTTGGAATGGACTTTGATTACCTCGTCTAACTTGAGAGCTTCAGCAATAGGGTTTAAACTTCTGGAATACAACTGACTAGGCTAAATCTTATCTTTAGGAATGTAGACAGATAAGTTAACGTATATATGTGATTAACTTACAGGTGTATATATACACATGCACACACATATATACATATATGTTATACAGGTATATATGTTACACGTGTGTCTTCCCAATTATGGGCACCTGCAGCACTCCAAACACCTCACTTGCTACTCTCTGAATTCCCCCCTAGCTGCTGAGGAGCTTCCAGTTGATGTGTGTAATATGGATGCTCCATATATATTTTTCCCCTCCAACCTCACTGCAAGTTTTTTTATGTCCTTTATACTTACCATTAGTATACTGGGCTCCATATTCATCTCCAAATCTGTCAACATAGTTCACCTCCTGTAATCAGGAAATGGTGATTAAATGAACATCCAAGTACAGAAGCTGTCAACCTGGTGTTCATCTTTTTTAAAGTTAAAAAAATCAAATGTTCAATTACCTTTTGCACTCATGTGGCTCTGAAAAGCTCTTAGAAAATATTGTGATTTCATCTCTTCTACGATCTTAAGGCAGAACCAAGTTCAAACGTTAATGCCAATCATGTAATTTTTAACACTTATGGGAACAGTAAAGGAAAAAATAAAAAAGATCTTCACAGAAAAAGGTGTATGCCACAAGCCCTGCAGTTCTCTGTCTTCTAAAGTGGGTTGTTAGAGCTCCTGAAAGGAGCTTGTCTGGGGCTTTTGGATTTTTACCACAACATGGTCTTGCTGCTTTTAGCTATCTGTTTCAGCATCTGGTCCATCATTGGAAGGTCTTTGAGACTTTGTTTCAGGATTGGGTTGCAGATAGCATGTGACAGGGGGGAAAAAAAAAAGTTATTTATATCCTCTTTATGTGCATAGGAAACAACTCTCTAGAATATATATATATATGCCATCGACCTGAGAGGGAACATAATCCGCTCTCAAACTACAGAGCTAGTACAACTTCTTTAGCGCATGCAACAACTTTGACCTCCGTGTAATTACTCCGGGCTTACATCAATATAACAGCGCCGGGTTTCTTTTCAATTATTTTCTGGGAGCGGCAGGCTCTTTTCCCGCAGCGCTTATTTGTTTCGAATTGGCCTAATTTGCTCAACAATTTGCTCGTCCCTTTTTTTGGGACCCCCCGTTTGCCCGGACGGCGGGGGCTGGGGCTGCTCCGGGCGCCCGATCCGTGGCCCGATCCGGCACCCCGGCACCGGCACCGAGCCCCCCCCCCGGCAGGTAACCACCGGGGCCGGGGCCCGGCGCTGAAGCAATTGCCTACGGATGAGTAAGCACCAAATGTGGTAACTCAGGCCCGCCGCTCTGCAATTAAGGCTATAATTTCAGGTGTAGCCGGTAGTCGTAATGAATATTTATTTCAACCTACCAAATAAAAAGAAATCGCCCGGCTAAGCGGTAGCGGGGAGGTTGGTGGGGTGGTTTTGGGTGGGTGCTACCGGCGGGGGAAAGCTGGTTACCTGCAGGACCATACCTCGGTCCCCGGGTTCGGTTCCCGGCGGCTGCAGGGCTTTAGCCCTCCCGCCCAGCCCGGCACACGGACCCTTCCCGGGGAAGGCAGCGTGCGGCGAGGCGGCTGGCTGCCGTGCCGCTGGAGATGGTTTCCCCCAGGGAAGAGCCGGGCGGTGGGCAGGGGATCCCCGCCGGCGCGGACGGAGCCGGCGAAGGGCAGGGCCGAGGCCCCGCTCCCCGCCCGCCCCGGGGTTGCTCGGGGGCTCCCCTCCGCCGAAGTCCCCCGCTGAGCGGCCTCGCTGGGTCCGGCGGCTCCGTACTCCCGTGGCGTGGGTTGCGGGAGCAGCCCTCGGTTTTTGCCCCGTCGCTGAAGGGGGCAGCCGAGGAATGAGCCGGGCGCCCTGGGAGGCAGCGGTGGCACGGGGGGCTGAGGGCCCTCAGGTCAGAGAGCGACCCGGGGCGGGCGCCCGTCAAGCTCCCGAATCCTTATTTCTCCCTCTCCGCAGCCCACCTCGCCGGGGCTCCCGCAATCCAAGCGAGCGCCGCGGCTGACAACCGGCTTTTCCCGGGCGAACTCCGAGCCGCACGGATGCAAAGCGTCCACCTCTTCCCGAACCCCTCGATCGAAACCCAGGCGCCCAGCGAAAGGTGCGGTGCAGGGGCCGGGTCCGT
>VZTL01058601.1:54978-75425 GCA_013400535.1 Scopus umbretta | reverse complement strand
GGCGGTGGCGGCCCCGGGGGGGCGGCGGCGGCGGAGGACGCGGAGCTGGAGGCGGCCCTGCTGCTGCAGCGGCCGGAGCGGGCGCGGCTGAGCGAGAACACGCGGCTGGCCACCCGCTACGCGGTGCGCATCTTCCGCGAGTACCTGAGCGAGAAGGCGCAGAGCCCCGACTTCGAGACGATGGACAAGGGGGCGCTCTGCCGGGTCCTGCGCTCCTTCTACGCCGAGGCGCGCTCCAAGAGCGGGCAGCTCTACTCCAAGTCCTCCCTCATCAGCATCCGCAGCTCCCTCAACCGCTACCTCAACGAGCCACCCTACTGCCGCACCCTCGACCTCACCAAGGACCCCGAGCTCCGCGCCGCCAACCTCACCCTGGCCGCCGTCATCCGCAAGCTGGAGGAGCAGGGCGCCGGGCCGGTGGTGCAGAAGCAGGCCATCACCCGCGCCGACCTCCGCAAGCTCTACACCTGCAGCGTCTTCAGCACCCAGAGCCCCTTCGGGCTCCTCAACAAGGTCTGGTTCGAGACCTGCATGTACTTCTGCACCCGGGGCCGGGAGAACCAGCGGGAGCTGGAGGAGGACTCCTTTGGGCTGGCCGTGGACGAGGACGGACGCAAGTTCGTCTACTTCAAGGCGCTGGGGCCCTACCACAAGTCGCGCTCGTCCTCCTGGAGCAAGAAGCGGGCGGAGAGCAGCGACGAGGAGAACCTGCCCCGCATGTATGAGACTGGCACAGAGTTCTGCCCCTACGCCAGCTTCGTCAAGTACCTCTCCAAGCGCAACCCCCTCTGCAAGGCCTTCTTCCAGCGCCCGCGGGACCACTGCAGCGAGGGTGACATCACCTGGTACGAGAACAAGGCCATCGGCAAAAACCTCCTGGGCACCCGCATGCAGATGCTCTCCAAGGCGGCTAAGCTCTCCAAGACCTACACCAACCACTGCATCGGTGCAGTCTCCATCGCCACCCTCAACAGCATCGCTGGCATCGGCACCAAGCTGGGCGGACTGCAGCCGCCACACCACCACACCCCTTCCCCCCACCACCACCACCTCCTCCACCACCCTGCCGGTGGGGGCTGCTACACCCCTGCTGCCCTCAATGGTGGACCGCGGCCCCGGCCGCCTGCCGCCAACCCCTACGTGCTGCCCAAAGACGGTGACTCCGCGCCGGTGAAGGCAGAAGCGGCCGCGGTGGCCCCGGCCAAACGGGCACTCTACGAGGCGGTGTTCCCGGCAGGGGCCGCGGCTGGTGGCGACGCATGCGGGCCCTCTGCCTCCCCCAAAAGACTCTGCCGCCGCCCTGCCGAGCCCCTGGACACCGCCGCGCCTGCTGTGGTGGTGGTCTCAGTGAAACACGACCCCCTGCCTCATCTCCTCCCCGAAGCCAATGGGCACAGAAGCACCACTTCACCCACAGTAGTTTCACCTGCTATTGTTTCCCCCACCCAGGTAAACGGAAAAAGAAAAAAAAAAAGGAGGAAAAAACCCCCCCCAAAAACCAAAAAAGCAAGGTGGTGACCCCCGCACCCCGTGTCCCACATAGCCCTCACTGCACCCCTTCTTTCTTCCCCATCTTCCCCCCAGGGCTAGGCGCCGATGCACACTGTCAGCCCTGGGGTGGCTCCTGGGGTGACTCTCACTGTTCAGGCACCCAACGAGTCCGGACACGAGTTATCCAACTTCTTTGCCCCCCAGGTTTCTCGCCCTCTGCCACCAGTGTGGTGGCTGCTCGCCATGTCCCTGCGGGTCGGATGCGAGTGGTGCCTGGGTGCTGCTGTGCTTCCCCTCAGCAGCAGCGCTGATGGCTCAGCCCTGTGGGCTCCCCTTCTCCCTTCTTTTTCTTTCTTTTATCCCCTTTTTTTCTTTCTCTTTTTGTGGGAGATGCGAGTTATGAAAGTTGGCCCAAAATAGTAGATAAGGGCATCAGGTATCGTTAGTCTGTGTGGTGTTCTTGATGTGCTAATGAACTATTTGAATAACCTCAAATGCAGGAAACAGCCAGGAGAATACTCAATTACACACTAGTAATGAGGGTGTAATTTTAAACTTCAGAAGTTAACAAGAGGGTTAATATGGCAATTGCATTCATCTTGTATTTGTTTATTTAAAATAGCTCTGTTTCCTGGCAGTGATACTCCTCTTTTTTTTCCTTTTTTTTTTTTTCTTAAATAAGGCAAATTGGCTTTAGTTCTGTTAGTTGCCATAGTGGTGAAATATACAGTAAGAGCACAATTAAACGGGTTTAGGTGCAGCTTAACTGTGGAACAAGCCCAAGTTTATGAGATGTGTTTCATTGAGGTAAAGTGGTCTTGTTAAAAAAGCTATCGAGCTGTGCCGTAATGCGCGCCTTGCGATCCCCTTCTGCTGTGTGCCGGCACGTGCTGATGCCTGCTCCCTGTCCCCTCCAGAAGGACTTTCCTTTTGGGTGTTCGAGTGCCGGAGATAAATTATTTCAATTAAAGACTCGCTGCACCTCTGCGACGGGCTTGAAGTTTGGAAATCATTCTAACTAAATCGGTAAAGTGTATGCAGTTATGTTGTGCCCCATAAAATACCGTGTTTCAGGCACGAACTTCACTGCGGGCTGCCCTACGTGATTACAAAACCCCTCTGACATTCTTGTGTCAAGTAATAACAGGGATCGCAGCCGTCGGCCGGAGAGAGCGCGGTGCTGGGTGAGCACAGGTATATGACATGCCTGAGCTGTTTCCCAAGTGGAAATACCAGTTCTGGACAGACTGACCCTTTCAAAGAGTTTNTTGACCACTTCAGTGGAGTACTGTGGTTTGATCTCCTGCTGTGTGTATCTGGTGTCTCTGAATGGCTTAGAGGCTTGATTATGTGCAGATAATGTTTTTGTTCTAGCTCATTATTTCAGGTATAAGCTCATGCTCTTTGCTGTATTTAACCTCAGACTCCTCTTTCCCTCTCTTATAATGACCTTGAGAGCAACGTTGAAACTTCAGGCATAGTTTAGCTCTTTCAGAGCAGCAGCGCACGTGAGTGCTGGAAGAGGGAACCAGGCAGAGCAGTTCCGATCCAGTTAGTGGTACTGGAGTATGCGTGTCTTTAACCCGTTAAATGAGGTGTCTTGGTACCTTCAGTCATCAGGCTGGAGAGCTGGATCTCTACCCCGGCCCACAAATCTCTTCACACTTGCAGAAAGCTTAGGTGAGGAGAAATCCAGCTGCTGTACTGTTTGTCGCAGAGCTGAGCTTCCTACATGAAGCATTCGGAGCTGTAATTCTCATTAGTGGCGGGCTCTGGGGAGAAAGGGAGAAATATCTCAAATAGATGATAGAGTACACAGGCATGTGGTGTTTTCTTAAGTGTATCAAGAAAGAAAATGAGCAATCGGCAAGGGTACTAGACTGTGGGGGTTTTTTCAGTAATTATATGGAAATGTTCATCTCCATTCACAATTTAATGAGCTAAGCAAGCTGCCTGGCCACTTTTGTAGCTGAATCTTGCCTTTGCTACAAAACCCGTTAATTTAAGTCTTTACGAGAAGGAGGAGTGTCTTCCTTCCCCCCCCTCCCCCCCTTTTTAATCACCAAGTCTCCTCGTGTCAGTTTTAGGCGCTTCTTCTGGGATGTGACAAAATGAAAAAATATTGGCTGTGGAATAGATTTCTTTGGGAGAACGTTAATGCTAAACTTTTTCTTCCTAGCTACCTTTTATAATAGTTAACGCTAATCGAGGTCCAGGGCATTTCCTGGGGAAATTAATGACTGGCCGAGGTTAATGGCCCAAGGCATTGCCTCAAGCCATCGACTCTCCCAGCCGGTCATTAATCCCCAGGAAATGCCCTGGCCCTCAATCGTAACTGCTTAATTATAAACAAAGACTTTCCAGGCCCTTTTGCTGAATACATCTCATCAAGTAATGTGACACTAAATTCCTCTGTTGACAAATACTCCTGATTCCTTGAAAACATGAAGGTCGTAAGTTTGTGGTTTATCAGTTGTCTTTAATTATCTTTCCAGGGGACAGATTCTGCTGTCTTCATAGACTTGTGCAATATTGTGGTGAATGATGAGAGGGTTGCTTAGCATGCACGTATGCTCTTTTTTATAGCATTGACAGCATCAAGCAAGGTATGGAAAAGGTTCAATGAAGGCATGAAATGGGATGTCTTCGATTTGCACTGACTATAAATGTTAAGTGTAAGAATCTGAGCAAGGATGTTAATTTTACGCTTTTCTATCGTGGTTGCTCCCGTCTTTCGTTTTAGCCCCAAGATGTCTTTTCAACGCTGGGTTTGTAGAAGCCTTGTCCAGAGCTAGGGAAAGGTGCATTAAACTTTAATCTTGATCCAACTATTGCTTTAGGTTACATCCTTGAGAGCAGCATTTATAGAGTGTATTTTAAGCATGCAGCACTGTGCCATCATGGAACAACTTTATTTTCAGTCCTTATTTGCTCTGAAGTGTAGCAATTTTCCTGCCACTGACAGCAGTACTTCAGTTCAAGTTGATGACAGAGGGATGTAATTTGGCTGTTGTTCATCTCGTGTGTTACTGAAAGATGAACAATAGCTAAAGTTTAAGCTTTTGATGCTGCAATGTGGTGCTAGCTGTTGAGATTTATAGATCTGGTACACACTGAACTTACTATAGTAGTAATACCCCAAAATAGGTCTAAGAAAATAGTTTGGCTTCTGCCACAGGTGAGGAGAGTTGCGTGTCACTTGGAAATCCTTCTGTTACATCGGTTCCCTAACTCAGTTGGGCTTTTCTGGGCTGCTTGTGAAGTGTTTCATCAGCTATTAAGATATCTACCAAACACTCAGTCATTAAAACATGACCCACGTGCATTTGTCTTGGCTGTTCCAGGGTACCGTTAACCATTTTTCCTCCTGCTTTAAATCCAGAGCTGGGTTTTTGTTTTCTTTTGATCTGGCACATGTCTTCATTGCCTTATGCTCTCTTTGAAGGGCTTAGTTTGACCAGAACCAGAAATCTGGTTCTGGCTGGAGGTTTCACAGAAGGAGGCAAAACAGTAGCACATGACGAATAAAAGTAGGCAGCAGGCACAACTGGGGAGAAATCAAACTAACTAATAAGTTAGTCTAGCTCTTTTTAGTCCTTGGCTTTTTGTGGAGGTGGGTAAGAATCTTTCTGCTTGGTCTTTGGTCTGGGTACATCCTACATTTCCATAAAACACCCACAAAAAAGGCTTCTGTTCTGTACAGATGTTTGTAGTACTCTGACTAGAGTCATTGCTAGGTGCTTTCTGAGTATACAGGGCAGGAGAACTCATCAGACAGCTTCAGGGAAGGATGCTTAGGATGCCGATGTTAGGATGCTAGGCTTTATTTCTATACAGATAATAGATGGGGCAATATCCCTATCTTAAAGGCTTAAAGTGCAGCAGCTATTAAGGCTGATTGACTGCTAAATACCTTGTTAGTTCTTGTGGCAGTACTTTTGTTGATCTGGTTTCAGAGGTTGGTACGGGCTGCCCTACTGCCTAGTTAGTGCCATCTTCTTTGATTAATGGATTATCCCAGGTTGCAGGAAAATCTAGGATTTGCTTTGTGTCTTTTAAGAAAGAAACACAGAGGTTAAAATCTTAAAAGTGTGAGGTTTAAAGGAACTGTAAAAACTGTGCCCACCTCAGAGGCTACTGTTTCTTGGTTGCTGTTTGTGTTTTTTTTTTTTTTAATGGGGAAGATATTCATCATGTGCTAAGTTACAGATGTGGAAAGTGATTAACCGTAGAAGGGTTACACCTGATAGTCATCAAAATTGCTCTGAAATCCTCGGGAGGTGGGGCATAGGGTAGCAGGGGTGTCAAATATGGTCCCCAAACACAGCTTCTTATCAATTTCCGTGGTGAAACACACAAATCCTGGCTGTTGCTCTCTTCAGTGGAAGTCAAGTGTTGTTTGTAACCGAATGCTTCTAAAGGTCTTTGAACAGAGATGTGTGGGGGTTGGTTTTGGTTTTTGTTTTGTTTGTTTGTTTGGGTTTTTTTGAAGACAGTAGGGTATCCCAGGCTATGTTTCTTATAACTAGCATGAGGTTTGGTAGGCATGTGAATGTTTCCCAAGATGAGTGCAAAAAAAGAAGAACAGAGATTAAGTTTAGTAATCTTTTGTATACAGCTTTGGGGGCTGTATATGCACTGAAAGGAACGAAGGGAACTGTTTTTGCTTTCCTAGGCTGAAGTTTTGGATCATCAGCTGAATTTAAGGTGACTCAGGAGAGTATTTCACAGAAGATCTGAGAATGGTGTTTCGATACATGCACTTAGAATTGTGGTTGTGGAGTTTCAAGTCCTGTACTGTCTTTTGTAGGTCCTCTTAGTTGCATTGGTACAATATATTGGAGGTATTACATTTTGTGACTATTTCAGATGGTGATCGCTTCCACTATCACTTTTAATCTTCAAAATCTTTTTACTTTTTAGAATTTAGACTCCTTTTTATTTAGTTCCATCATGTGAGCTAGTCAGAGAACTTGCTTAGTCCAGCCTTCAGCGATGGTAAGAAAGCAAGAGGTGATCCATTTTGTATAACTCAAATGAAGATGACCTTTTTAGTACAATTGGGAGGAAAAAACAGCATCATTGAAGTGCTGCTGTATTTTGACACTTTTTTTAATTCTATAGAATCTGAAATGGCTATGTTGGTATGCTTCCTCTGTGTACATCAAAGATAAAATGCACAAACTTAAAGGCAGCAGACAGGGTGGTGTTTTTTTTTTTAACAAAAAGTCTTCTGTGATTATCCTGTAAAAGATTTCCCATTGCCCACTGCTCTCCTGGAGAGCAAGAGATCAGAAACTGTTTAGTCTAATTGGTGAGTCTGTATGACAGTGAGCTGCCTTATTTCATGTATGGTGTAGAAATAAATGAGTGCTTAAACCCTTTGAAACACACCACTACTGCAAAAGCCATAGGCTGTAATTAAATTGAATGTGGGGTTGTATTGTCTTGTGCCCTTGGCTATAAACTTGATAACAGACCATGGTACACCCACTATTGTGTTAGAAGCTGGAACCTAATTAGCGATGTTGTAGATTTTCAGTCACTTTCGAAGCCCTTCTGTTCATCTTTTTCCCATGTCCTTTCTTTCTTATTGTTTTGCTTTTCTGTTTCTGAAGCAATAAATGCACCCTTCTTTTCAGAAGGAAATCGTTAAGGGCATGTAGCCAAATATGTACGTGCAAGATAATTTTTTATCATATTTTGGATTCAAGGGACAAGTGTTGGTAACTGCATTTTATCTGATGTAGAAGAGATTTATTAGTGTTGTGATAGTAAAAAATATATAATCGTGTTTCCAGGGAATGCTCTTCCAGGCATTTGAGGGGAGAGTTAGGAAGGGATTGGAACTTCTCATAATACCTTGATCTAAAAGTAACATTGGAAGACATACGACTGAATTCTGTTCTGGTGTTTTTTTGGGGGATTATCCACAACGAAAAATGGCTCTTCCGGGCTTTTTAGAAATTCACGTGCTTTTGAACTCAACCAGTTAGTTGATCTGAAAACCTTCAAACTTGCTAAGGACCTAATCCCTAACGAGTGCCTTTGATGTGTTCTTAATGCCATTTTTAGTTTGGGAAACAATAAAAGTTGTAGTGCACACAGGCAGTATATACATTTCCAGTAAATTCTTAGTTAATTGATATGCTTACCTATTATATGCATCCGTATGCTTCTGTCGCTAGGACAGATGATTTTAATTACTTTGAAATTGAGTGACATTTTTAAGCCCTTCATTCACTGTATGCTTAGGGCGCATCTGCCCTGGATAACACAGTCCTGTGCGTAGATACTTGAGGTAGTGCCTCCTTGGGACTTCTGACTCGCTTCTTGCGCTGGCCTGAGTAGTGCACTGTGCTGATGTGGTTTGCAATGTTTCTGGTACTTAAACTGGATACTGTAGCCTGGATAATGCATCATTGTGCAGCTTTTGGCAAGGGGTAATCGCTTCTCTTCAAACAGTGGCACCAGCAGTGTGAAACCAATGCTTCTCCGGTAATACTCATGGTTTTCCAGTGGGGAGCAACAGGAGTCCAGCAGGACAAAGCTGATGTGATCTGCAGGGAAGCATGGACTGGAAATCTGTTGGTGAAGCTTCCTCCAGGTAGGGGTAGGAGAGGGGGGTTGAGTGTAGTGTTTCTTGGTAGTGCCCAGCTGCTGGGGGGCAGGTCGATTGTTTGCTAGGTGCTCTTCAGGTAATGCAGGCTGGAGCACTCCTCCCTGCAAAAGGAGGAGGGCAGAAATCTTTTTATGGGAGGTGAGGTGTGAGGATGAGTTTTGGCTTGCTTTCTGTTTTCTTATCCCAAAGATCCTGTGGAAGTGCTGAGGTGATTTCTCAGCTGGGGTTTATCTCAAGCACCACTGTGCTTCATTTCACTCTCCTCCTTCAAGTGCCTGGGAACTGGGTCTGTTGATGCTGTCATCTGGTTTAGTTTGTTTTTCGGTACGGGGAGTGGGAGGAAGAGAAGGCTGTGTAGTTGTGACTTTTGTGCTTCGTGGCTCTAATGAAGGGGCCACAGCTCTCGGGCGTCCCTGCAAATTGGTGCCTGTGTACGCTGTTACTACTTTTGCATCTGAGTGTCAGAAATACAGTGCACAAATGAGTGACTTCCCTAAAACACCACTGTATTTTAAGCTCTTTTTTTTTTTTTTATGTGTGTCTGTTTATGTGTGTTTAAAATTAAGGATTGCTGGAGAAATTTCAGGAGCGATTTCTCAACACCATTCAGTTGAATCCTGAGCTTTTACTCACCGCAGCGATATATATAGCTGCTTCTTTCGCTGCTGTTGATTTTTCTCTATGTTTCTGGTAGGCTTCAAAAGTGGCAGGGAGAGGCTGGTCTGCAGTAAGGAGAGCAGACTGTCTCGATGCTTTGAGTTACTAAGGTCCAGTGTAGTCTTCCTGAGCTCTTACTCTGATCCAGGGTTACTGGCTGCAAAGCCTGTGCTAGCCTTGCTGGTGTGAGCTCTTGTTTCGTGGGTGAGGTGTCTGCAATGCACCCAAAGGAACAGCACCGAAACTCTTGGGTGCAATAGGAAATCATCAGTGGTTAATTACTGAGCGTCCTCTGCCTTAAAGCTCCCCTGGAGAAGAAGCAGCGGAAGCTTTGTGGTGTGGCTGGCCAACGTGGGGGTGTGGTATGTGGGTTTAGCACCCCGTGGGAACGTGGGGTATGTGGGTTTAGCACGAAAGAGAAGGGGAAATCTGCTTGCATTGCTGCCTTCACCCCAGTTCTGCTTGGGATGGGTTGAGACCGTTTTCGTGCCTGAAATGTGGGGAAGAGGAGGAGCGAGGAAGGTGAAGTGGGCTTAAATCGCTTCCTTCCTTCCTCCCTTCTTACGAGGGCTGGCTGTTACCTGTGACATGCTTGATAAATTCCTTCCCTTGTATTGAAATCGCCCTGTACAGAATTATGTGAGTCATCTGAAGTGCTGTAATTAACCCATATAGTTTTGATGCCAACTTCAGAGGACCTAACTGTAAGAGTTAAGTTGACAAGTTGGAAAGTATGAATGGGAGCACAGATGCTGTGATGGAGAAACTTACAGCTGTAGTACGAACGGTGTGTGCATGTCAGGTAAACAGGGAACCTGCTTGAGTTGGTTGCCTTTTTGAGGATTTCCCAGTGTTTCTAGTAACTTTATGACTAGCAGTGCTCATGTAAAGGATGCTTGTGTGCTCTTCCTCCTCGTCTTGGATACGACAGCGATACCATCTGCAGTTGTTTATCGCAGGAGTTAGCTAGAAAACTATTACAGACCACATTTGTGGTGATCAGGAGATGCTGCTTTGTGTAGGCTTTTATCAAGTTTATCAGCACTAGTTTCCATTTTGGGTTTAGAAAACACGTTGTCTTTTTCCTGTCATCATAACACTAGTTTCTGGAAGGTCTCCCTAGCCCGTTGCAAGATCAGGTTCACATTTCTGCTCCATTCTTAAAAATGCTTTTTAGATGGGGAGGAAGTAAAAAAAATGCTCTAAGCATCTGGGTTTTAGCAAATAACCACTTCGGAAAGAACTATGTAGCCTTTTAGTATATTTTGTGCTTTCTCTTGTCTTTTAATTTGGTAATGCTGAAGTATGTATCTTTCTGACTATCTCCCTTTGAAAATACAGTTTCTTGAAAAAAAACCCCACTCCCTGAAAATCAATGACTGGAAACTTGCAGGTGGAAAAGTAACTGTTCTTGGAGGCAAAAGGGATAATGCAAAGCTCTATGGTCCATGAAGCCACATGAGGAGAACTTAAGTTCTATAGAATTGACTGATGTTGGTAGGAATATGATTTCTTTCCAGCAGAAACACTTGAAAAATGTATGTTCCTTAGCAGGGATGGCAATGCAGATCCCCCAGCCTTTTGACACTGGTTCCTTTGCCCAAGTACTGTTTGAAAATAAAACAGGCAGAGTGGGACTAACATGGTTTCAGTGTCGGACTTAAACCGCTTCAAAATCAGCTTTCTGAAGCTGCTGCCAATCCAAAGCAGTATGTGTAACACAGTTACGGTTTGATTTTTAAAAAGCAAAACCAACTTTAATGTCCTGTCAGAACTTTGCAGTTTTGCCTTCTTTTTGGGGTATTTGTCATGCTCCCAAAGCAGCCTTATTTCTGGTTTTATCTCTCTACAAGTCTTTGCAAGTTACCTTTTCTTTTTTAAATTATTTTTAAAATGCATTATTTTTGAAATGCACCTGCATTTGCCAGCTGGTTTCAAATAAAACATTGTGAGGCTTTTTGATATTTCTTAAGTAGGTGCTGGATACAGATGTTTCCACTGAAAGTACTTTTAGATATAAGCTGTTCCCTTCACTTTTAAGCATTGAAAAGTATCAAAAGTAAGGAATGCCAAAAAAAAAAAAGCTAAGGTTCATTGTAACTAGCAAGTACAAATGTGTCAAAATGGGTATTGAGTTTAAAATGTCCAGGGACTCAAATAATACTACACATAGTATTAATTGAAATGCTAATGCATTGGTGTATGGAAGTAGCACTATGCTACTATGTAAATGACAAAAGTATCCCCATGGTACAGAGGAGGAGAATTCAACACTTTAAAAAAAAGTTTGCTATGGTAATTCATTAGGAAAGGATTCCTCATGTCTGTGCTAAAGTGTAATTTTAACCAGTTAGCTTTCCTCAGTATGGTATCTTCACTTCCAAACTGCTAACAGATATATTCAGGATCATGAATATAATAGTAGGCTAGATTTGCAGTACAGGATAATGATATGGTAGTAATTGTTGCAGTCATGTAAAATGTACAGCAGACGCTTTCTGAAGCTTATGTGTGTTATTTTAATTGTTGAGAGATACCAAAGCATCAGGTCAAATCCATGTCTTTCTAGGAAAAGATGTAATAGCTGCTAATAACTTTTTTTTTAAATTTCACAAGGCCCATGTCCAAATTTTTGCTAAAAAAGCAAAACCACCCCCTCACACTCTTGTGCTTGTTAACTTAGCTGATGAGTATTATAACTCATTAAGGCATTTCTGTTAAATGCTGGACAGATTCCACTGGGCACTTCTCTGGTACAGGGTTGTGGTCTTACCAATGTTAGTGGGTGTCAGCCACTCAGGTGTGGTGATTTTTCTGGCATTCCCTTGTGCAGATTTCCAGTGGCAGAGTCGCAACAACTACCCAGCTACCCTAGCCTTCATGGCAGCAGCCCCTTGCTTGGCACGTGGGGTGGCAGAGTCCTCTGTCGTCCTGTCCTTCCTATGGTGAGTCGGTTCAGGCTCCGGCGCAAACAACTGCTGCCGCTTGAGCAGTGACCAGGCAGCCCCACCGCAGGGATGCTGGCCACCACTGCTGAGAGCCTGTGGCCCTGGGCTCCTGGGATCTTCTTGGGCTTTCCTCTAAGAAAGAAAACTAATTCTATAAGGAAAAACTAAAATGTGCCCCCACCCCCTTCCCCCAATTCTTTATAAAACCTAAAAGGTCCGAAAGAAGCCCCAATCTGAAAACGTTTTATTCTCTTTAACATTGATGTCAGTGATCTGAAATAGCTGTTGGCTCCTTTAGCTGAAGGGACTAGACTTTTAGGAGGGGAGCAGAGCAGAGATGAGCTTACCGACCTATCTGGAGGTCAGAAAACAGGGGTTAAATAACTGTGCTACCAGGATTTTGAAGGCAGAACATAACAATTGTGTGAGGAAAAAAAAAATCTGGAAACAAGTTGAAATGAAAAATAAGGAGAGGGAAAGCAGGGTGAGAAAACTTGACCAACTATCTTGTTGCAGCACATCCGTTTGGAAATGATGAATTTCTTTATACCAGTATGCTTCTGCTAGATTAGTTTAATGGATTCAAGGGGTGGGAAATAATGCTTCTGTTTGTAGAGGGGCTAAAATTGGAGGACGAAATTAGGATTTAAAAAAAAATAAATCCTGCTCTCCTAATGCTAGGTAACAAATGTAGTAGGTGCACTGAAGCAAGATTTGATCAAGGAAGGGACAGCCCCAGAGGGATGACAAAGAAGAATGGTGCATTTTTTTTCTTTAAAGTAGAAATGCTAGGGGAAATGTAAAAGAACAGTGAAGGGGGGGAATTCTTGGTTTTCTTCAATTTTAAAGTTAGTTAAAAGAAAAGGAGTATGATGTAAATTATTGTATTATTGCCTCTTAATGAAATTAAAATCTAAAGATTTTTTTCCTTTAACCTTAAAAAATGTGACATTTAAGCCAGAGGTTTCCTATAGAGTTTTGTGTCAGAGTAAGTTGGTTCTTGAGTATGTATCCCAAAAGAAATCCACTGTCAGCACTGTGGTAAAATGGCCTATAAGCATTGTGTTTGTTTTTTATGCCTAATGTACAATGAACTAGTTTCCTCAAGCTACTAGAAATACTTCTTGCAAACTAAAGCGTCCAGATAAATTTCTCATTCGCATATTATAAAGACTTATTGAGGAAGTTGGAAAAACATGTTTTTCATCAAAGCACTGTATAAACTAGTCATCTATTCCATTAATCTTGAAGCTACTTCATAAAATTCCAGAGAAGAATCCTGGTGGGTTCCTGCTTTCAAAGACAGCTTCGTCCCACCTGGATGCCAAACACAGAGAGAGAGAGCAGCTCTGCTGCGTGATGGGAGGGCACGCAGGAGGTTTTTGGGGTCTAGAGGACAGGAGGCAGTTGGAGAGTCTTGTTCTTCCCATATTTATCTGACCTGCAGTTTCCTAGTGGAATACTAGGATTGTTGAATTATTTCCATGAATAGTTGTCTGCATCCAAAATGACTTGTGTATGCTAGTCTGTTCTGTGTATGTTAATGCCTGTATTTTTGTTGTGCAGTCAGTTCATGTTCTATATGACCTTAAATGCTTCAGTGGTGTGCTTGATCAAAACACGTTGGGTGTTTGTTTTTTTTTCCCTAAGGAAACAAACATAGGGTCATAGCTCTGAGAAGTCAGGAATTTCTCGTTGGATCTGGTGGTAGATGGCTGGATGCTAGGTTTCAGCAACCCATTCTTAAGAAGAAATTAAGCTGCTATCATTTTGTACTCCACTTTTTCATAAATATATTTTAAACTTCTACACAGGCTCTTTCCAGATCTCTCTCCTATCAGGTTTCTGACAAGGCATCTGAAAGAGTAGGAGACCTCAGATCAGTATTTACAGCATCTGCTTCCGTGCTTTATATATATGCAGCTGTATTGAGATACGTAGCTATGGACTGTATAAGAAACTTATTCAAGGAGAACTGTTCATCTGATCAGCAATATCTACTGGCTAGCAATGGTAGGGGGATGCTTTGAGCACTGTTGTAAAAGCAGTAGTATTGTGATTTGGATATGCTGGTTTTGTTGTGACTTGAAAATTAAAGCTTTGTGTTTTACTGTGGAAAAAAGTAGAGGAGGTGGAGAAGTGGCCACCACAATATAAAGCCTCCCTGGAGTGAGAAGCGTGCTGCCTGTGGGCCAGCGGGATGATACCAGGCATGTAAGAAGTTGTGCTTCAAGAGATAGGAGATGGCAGTGTTGGAGATGGTGTACCCGCTGATTAAAGGCTATAAGGAGGAGACAGGCTACATGACTGAGAAAGCTGGTAAGAGATGTTAATCTGGTTGCACCAGCAATCTAGGCCAAAAGAGGGTGGGGGAAGAAAGTCATCATCTGTAGTAACGGAAAGTCGTTAGCTGTTCTTAAAGCAGGGGGTTTTGTGTGATGTACATGAAAATTAGTGAAATCAGTCAGATCCTAGTGGACAGGTATCCTCACAGCAGAGGAGGCCACCAGAACTGACACTAATTGTCACTCCTTTTGGCAGCCTGGGTGATGAAGGAGAGGAAGAGCTGCCCTCGCCCCAGACATGAGCTCCTGACCGTCGGGACGGGCTGAGGGCACATGAGAAAGCTTGCTCTGCTGGTGCTGCACTTGCTGTCTGTGTGGTCTGCTGGGCTGCGAATGAGATGTTATCTAAAAGTACCAGACTCCTGTACCAATTTAAGTGGAAAACCAAGAGTAATGGCCAAATTTGTACTCTCCATGTTTTTCACTAATCGTGAAAAATAGCAGTTTGCTTCTCCATCCTCCTGGCTTTGCCATCTCCTTCATATAACTGCACTGACTTTTACTGATGACTTCTTGTGTCTAATCATTTCTTAATGAAGCAGGTGAGTGTATTTTATTTTATCCTGCACAGGCTTCTTTTTGTCACTTGTTCTTGTTTCCCTCCATTGTGTTTCCACTGCAGGCAAAAATTATTTCCAGCTGAGAGGGGCTGGATATGTGTCATTCCAGAGCAATTGTAAATGACCCTTCAGGTTCGCTTGCAAAAAGCAGAACATATTTCCCTTCAGTGCACACCCCCTTTTCTCACCTAGAATGCGTACAAGGAAGGTCACATGGGGCCAGACCCAAGGGGTGTCTGTCCTTGTGCCCCATCCCCAGAGCAGTGGCCAAGAGCAGGTGCCTATAGAAGAGAATAGGAATGGGCGAGTAGGTGATGCTTCTCATGTGGGTCTCAAAGATGCTTGCCAGGTCCTCCTCTGAGGCATAAGTGATGTGGCAGAAGGACGCTAATCATTAGAAAGGAGATATTAACCCAGTCACATTGGGTCTGTGGGATGAGCAGACCCCTTTGCATTTTCCTGTCAAACTTCTGATGGGAATGTTGATTACAGACAAGGTAAACTTGTTTGTACTTTATTCATTAATAACAAACTATAAACTGCCCTGCCTCCCCTCCCCACAGGCAAGGCACTTGAGGAGATGCCAGGCAATTAAAGTACTTAAGACAGTAATTACAGTCAAATATACAACAAAAATAAAATCATTGCACATGATTTTTTTTTATGCTTGCTTTTGTTCCCTGCATTTATTAAACCACAATTCTTGCCTCACGATTGAACAGGAATCTCTCCATTTGCGATACCAAAGTGTGCAACAAGTTTGCTTTAGTTCAGCTGGGTATTCAGTAATCTTTTTGAAGGTCTTACCATTGAATTCTTCACAGCTCTGAAACGCCTACTTTTTAGATGCATCTTAGTCAGTATATAGAGCTGGTGCACCTCTGAGTCTTAGCACTGATCAGTAAGGAGGTGATACCAATGGTCTCTTGAAACCTTTCTTTCCGTGCTTTTCTTGCTCGTTTTCTTATTGTACAGGGAGTAGCGTCTCTGGTTACTGTGATGCTTAAGAGGGGAAGAGCAAAATAGGCTGTCTATTCGGTTCATAATCCATACTTGGCTTCAAATATTCACGTTTAGCTGGTGCATTTTAACCTTCAGAAATAAGCGTCTACAAGCTCGACTTGTTGTGAACCTATTTAATGAGTTAGTGTCCTGCAGTATAAACTTGTGTGTAGGCCAGCTCAATGTATTTTTAAGTGAGATTCTTAGTGACTTCCATATTCCAGATAAAGTACACTTTAAAAAGACAGAAACTTAGCCGTAATGAGTTCCAGCTGGTGTGCATAAACCTTTCACATTACATTACATAATTAAGTTGGTAAGTAATGTATGGGGAAAAGTTCTTGTTGCTTATTCTTTTGTACTGGAGTTTTACAAGGCTATATAAATACTGTAAGTATTTAACGGGGGAAATGCAGGATTAAAAGCAAACAGCAGATGATGTATGGTACAAAAATGTCATAAACCAAATGTGTAATATTACCCTTTCAGTATTTAATATTACATGACTGAAACTTGACAGTGTTCTGAATGTCACCTACGTTAAAACAGCTCTCATAAGAACAATTTCCAATTTATTGGTTTGATTAACTTGACTAGTTTAAAGGTAGATCATTTTACGCTGGATGATATCAGAGCGTGGATTCCTTCTGAGTAATGTTTTGACCAGTCTTTTTGTTTGGTAAAATCTACATTGCTGTGGTATTCAAAGCAGGGTACAGGCTCACGGACTCCTTACTATAACTTAACAACCTGTTCTCCTTTTAACAAACTGTAATTACAGAAACATAAACTACATCTTCATGTATTTCGATGGTAGAGCATGGGAGCGGAATGTGGGAAGGCATTCTTTGTGCTGCCATCAATTTAGTTGCCTACCTTGCAGTTGTTTCATAAACATCCTAGAAAGCTCCTGAAAATACCAAATGTGGAATGTGCCAAAAATAGTTAAAATGGAAGGCTTCGTCCTCTGAGAGACAAGCCCTGGCATATCTTAGCTTGATGTTACTGCCCTTGGCTGCCCTCCTCCTTTGCAGAAGGCTTTTGCTCCCTTGCAGAGTCAGCAGAAGGTACCGTGTGCCTGCGCTTCAGTGGCTCCAGCAAACCTTGGTCAAGGGTTTGTTGGTTTTTGGGTGCTGTCGTTGTCACCAGCAACCCGAGTTGCCGTGTTTAGTCTGTGAACTGGAACACGGGAGGCATGGGCATATGGGCTGTTTTGCCAGCTCTTCTATGGGGGTGGTAGCCTTGGGGAGAGGAGTGGTTAAAAAAAAAGAGCAGTCCTAAATTGCACAGCTGTTTGCTGCCTGATGGTGAGTCTGAGCCCTCAGCTATCCTCATTTAAAAAGAATGGTCAGGCAGGTATCATAACGTATTTAAAGTTTAGGCTGTTCCTCTTGTGATGAGTGTAATTTACAATAATTGCTGCTTTTAATAATGAACCAATCTATTTGAGATGTCTCAATGCCCTCTAACCAGTTAAAATGACAACTTAATTTCAGGATGCTGTTACCGATGTAGGTATATTGACCTCAAGCTGTTCGGGGGGATATTGTGGGATGATTTCCATATAGCAAAGGTATATTAAGCTTAGGCTCCCTTCTACAGAAGGGAAACCAAATTTTGAACTAGAAATAAACTTTCACTTGCTTGAGAATTATTCAACAAGAGGTGAAAAGAACATTCAGAATGTAAGCGAATAACAAATATCTTTTGGTTTTGTGGGTTTGTAAGTTCCCATAAATCAGTCAGCAAATTCCCAGTCGTGACAACCATGTCCCATGCTCTGAAATTGCAGCCACCGCAAAGCTCTAGTGAAGGGTGCAATCAACCCGTAATAAGAGTGGCAAGTCAAATGAGTAGCATTAAACAAACAAGGTGCTGTCTTGCAGACTTCCGACTTTTTTGGTTTTTTTGCAGGCTGTCAATACGCTGACAGACTCTTTAAAATCACCCTCCCTTTCCTCTGTGGGCCCTTGCCTTGCTACTTGGTAAAGCAGCAAGCAGTTTATGGGACTTTGGGGGGAGGGAAAAATGGGCTGAGGACCTTTAATGGCTTGTTTGTAAGGATTTGACATGGCTCAGTATTTTGCGATCCTTGTTTTTAAGGAAAGGAAATGCTTGTGTTAATGAGTGTTTATTGTAAAATAAGGAAAAGAAATGGGTAAAAAGGCAAAGTAGTGTCGATGCGTGATTCTCTGTCTTTCTCCCAATGCTCTAGGGGGCTGAGGTCCCCTTTGCTCCTGGTGAATCCAGCATGAGGAGCGAGGCCACACCGTGAGGCGACTAGTCCGTCTTGGGGTTTCTGGCAAGGGTGAGCTCCGGACATGCAGCCCGGTGCCACCCAAATGTCCCAGATTAAAAAATGAGGGTAGTAGGCAGTGCTGCTCAGCAGTCTGAGATTGCTTGGCAGAGCTGCACTTCTCAACAGCTTCTTGCTGCGTACAGGACTTGTGAATAGCCAGCGGACCTGCCAAAGCAGTGGGAGCTAGCGGTTGTAGGTGCTGATAGGGATGTCTGCAAGCGCCCAACACCTCGTGTGCTCCTACTGTGTGAAGTGGCCTTGCTGGGGGCGAGGTGTGAGCTCGCTTCAGCCTTGGAGCGGCCAATTCCAGCGCTCTGCCGGACTCTATCCAAATGCTGGCCTGAACCAACCCTGCTTGGCCTGTGATCCAGTGGGATCACGGTGCAGTGGGAATAAAAGGCACTTTGTTCTCCATCGTGTAGATACACTGCAGTTAAACTCGATAGTCATGAGGCTTGATTTACTGCTGGTGCTCTCGCTGCTTTGCATTGCACAACTTATAGATGCCCAGAGAGCAAGCAAATTTGATCCATGTTTCCTAAGGATTGTGAAATTCTCCTTCTGTATAAATTTGCTGGCTGAATTTTAAGAATGATTTATAAAAGGGGCCTTTCCTCTTATAGCAAACATGATTTCCCATTCTGTAAGGCTATAAGACAAATGTTCTTAGTCTGCAAGGTAACACTTTCAGTGTGCTATCCTTAACATGGTTTTGGCTTATTTTTCCTGCTGCACACTTACTGAAGCTATGTAGCTGAGATGCTAAAGAAAAATACTGTTTCTTCAGCATTTGGATGTAATGATGGCTTACAAGAAACATAGAGCAAGAAAGGCGTTTGTTTTGCACTGTTCAGAAGCTTTCTAAAATCCTCTGAAGTGTGCTGTGGTTCTTATTTTTGGTCCATTTCCTCGGTCTGCCATTGCAAGTAGACTTTCTCTTGCTAATCTGCTGCCTGAAATACTCTTTGTTCAGGAAAGCTAGTCTCTTTCTGTTGTAATCAGGGCTAGGAATTCAGCTGCAGGGTCACTCTTGGTGCTGTAGAGTTCACTGACCACATTTTGCTTCTGGCAGTCCTAGCTTTGGCCCCTTTACACAGATCAATGCCAGGCTAACCCCATTTATTGCTACTACTGAGTCAAAACTCTGCTTCTCCTATTTAATTTAGCTCAAAATAGATGTAATGCAAACAAGCGTCAGCATGGCAAAAGAGCCAGAAGAAGGAGAGGAAATAAAAAGGCTCTCGGGCTTTTTCTGAATTAAAGATAACCAAACGGTGCCAGGCTTCAGATGGGAGGAATTAATTTGCACTGTATCATTAGACCCTTTATAAAAATCAATTGTCATCATTGATTCTAATTTGCACATGAGTATTAGAGTTTATCTGGTTGTCTTCAGTTCCCTTTTTGTGTTTAAAACCATTTCTAATGTAAATGCTACTGCTTAAGCTCAGTCATGTGTTCAGATTTCTTCTGGGTTTCGTAGTCCTGGGGATGAATCTCCTTGTTTGCTTCATTTTGCCCCACTAGGTGAACCTCCACTGTTATTGCTAGATGCCTTCCACAGTTTCCACAGCTTCAGCCCCCTAGAAACTTCCAGACTTGCTTGTGGTCAAGTGAAGTTGCTGTTGGCAGGACTGTATTATTCTTGGTGAAGTTACCTGGTGCTGAGCGCTTCGTAACGCTCGTCACTGTGAGATGGATTAAGAGGTTTTGTTAAAGCAAGTGTGTGGCAGATAAGACTCCTGTGGCTATCAAAACCTGTGACTGCAATATAATTTTTTACTGTATCTGTGGCACACCTCAATATGAGAAAATGTTGGGATCCTCAGGACATTACTTGACATTTAGATGACGGGATCTTTATGGTGTGGTTGGTATCCAGCCACTGTTCCTGGCCAGGGCTGGAGTTACAAATTCCACGTGCCACACCTCATTCCACACTGCTTGTCAAATATGTGGAATAAGGTGCACACATGTCCTCACCTATTGTTGTCTTCTGGATTGAAGCTCTGTTTACCACATCAGGCTATGTGGGTAGAAATCCTGAGAGTTAGTGTTTCTGCTGAAAAACAAAACAATCTCACCATGCTTCCTTCCACTCCCCCTTCTCTCCCCCTCCGAAAAACCCCTCCCCAAACTAATGTCCTTCAGTCCCTCAACTCAAGTGGTATTCTTCAGAAATCAAACACTTGCTTAGGTGTGCCTGTAAGAGGATGGAAGATGGCTGCCATGAGACAAATCCATAATTTAGGAATTACTGCTGAAGTTAATTTCTTCTACCTTCTACTAGATGATCACCACAAGATCCCTGAAAGCTTTCCTGTTTGTTTCAAGTGCTCTTTTATTTCTGACATTACAATTCATCTGTTACTGAAGTCAAGCTTTTTGAGTATTTGTTCCAGAGGGGAGACCAAAGCCTGTCAAATGTGTGGGGGTGGGTTTTTTTTCTTGGTGTTTTTTTGTTTTGTTTGTTTGGTTTGGTTTTGTGGTGGGTTCCTTTGCGACGGCCCCTCCCTGCCCCTC
>VZTL01058601.1:42264-54972 GCA_013400535.1 Scopus umbretta | reverse complement strand
CCCCCTTCTCCACACTCTTACCAGTTAAATGCCTCTTCCTTCTTCTGACTGCCCTTTACTTTTTCTTGCAGGGCTTTGTTGTTCGAACAGGGGATGCTTCAGTTTCCCACTCCTAATGCATGCTTTGTCTCTGCCTACTTTCCTTGCCTCTTGCAGGACCAGTGGTGCTTCAGCCTCTTTGCTTTCCTCCCCTTCCATGCTGGGGAGGGAGCTGATGGTTTCCTGCGCTGCTCATCTGGGCAGGAGACAAGCAACAATTGAGACACAAGCTGTAAGGACTTTTTGGTGTTTCCCTGAAACTTACCTGGTTCCAGATAAAATCCTTTGCAGACATTATCTCCCAGATTTTATCTGGAATTGGTCTTTTAAAGACTCAGGATGTGTTGCTGTGTGTGACTCCCTTTATCTGTTTTTACCTGTCAAGTCCTCCTCTTGTGATGGTTTCTTCCACTTTTCAGGTCTCCATTGGAACGTAGTAGGGTTTTTGCATATGAATGTTAAAATTATTATTTCATTGTGGTTGGTGATTGTCTCTACCTGATGCCTTCTCCCACTTTCATAGAATCATAGAATCGTTAAGGTTGGAAAAGACCTCTGAGATCATCTAGTCCAACCGTCAACCCAATAACACCATGCCTAATAAACCATGTCCTGAAGTGCCACATCTATATGCTTTTTGAATACTTCCAGGGATGGTGACTCCGCCACCTCCCTTGGCAGCCTATTCCAATGCCTCACCACTCTTTCAGTAAAGAAATTTTTCCTAATATCCAATCTAAACCTCCCCTGGTGCAACTGGAGGCCATTTCCTCTCGTCTGTCGCTGGTTACTTGGGCAAAAAGACCAACACCCTCCCCACCACACCCTCCTTTCAGGAAGTTGTAGAGAGTGATAAGGTCTCCCCTCAGCCTCCTCTTCTCCAGACTAAACAACCCCAGTTCCCTCAGCTGCTCCTCATAAGGCTTGTTCTCCAGGCCCTTCACCAGCTTTGTTGCCCTTCTCTGGACATGCTCCAGCACCTCGATGTCCTTCTTGTAGTGAGGGGTCCAAAACTGAACACAGTATTTGAGGTGCGGCCTCACCAGTGCCGAGTACAGGGGCAGGATCCCTTCCCTACTCCTGCTGGCCACACTATTCCTGATACAAGCCAGGATGCTGTTGGCCTTCTTGCCCACCTGGGCACACTGCTGGCTCATGTTCAGCTGGCCATCAGCCAGCACCCCCAGGTCCTTTTCTGCCAGGCAGCTCTCCAGTCACTCTTCCCCAAGCCTGTAGCACTGCACACTCAAACTGCTCTTTTAAAGATTTTTTTTTTTTTAGATACTTCCAGATTTTATAGTCTTGATCCCTCTTTAAAGTTGTTTTTTCTCTATTGCAGAAGTCAGGTGTAGTTCAGAATTGTCATTTTAGACATATAGAGGATGTTTCCCCTTATTGGCATGGTCTTGCTGGTTATTATCACTCAATATATTCAGTGGGTTTGTTTTCTCTAGCTTTAGTTAGATTAAGTCTTCCCCCCATCACAGCAAAAGATTTCTTCAAGTATTTTGAACGAGGACAATTTCACATAAAGCTTACTGCCTCATCAGTAGTTAAATTAGCTGACCTGAGCCTCTTGGCCAGGGCCAGCTTCTCCAAGAGCCCAGTTAAAGAACAGCCTACCAAAAGAGAAATTTCATACCTAAATGCTTATCCCATGGTGGTTGGTCCAGCTGTGGGAAGTAACAGTGTGTGTTCTGGGTTGTCTCACTTCTGTATGTTTTAAAAGTAAAATAACCATGTATTTTGTTTAGCTTTCATTTTCTTGGTGAAGCTGCTGGTTGCCTTTTTAATTTCAAGCTCTCCCTCAGAATCATCTAATGCTGCGATTCTTCTCTGGTGTTGGCTTCTGTGTCATAACATAACTATACGTATTATCAGTTTATGTTAAAGTGTCTTTATTTCTTGCTTTTCAACTTTATTGAAATGTGTTGTACATTGGCGGCAATGAAAGCCAATAGCTAGAGAAAGTGAGATAGGCATTTCTTGTTGATTGACAGGCATAGTCTTTTCTGCTTCTTCAGACATTTTCAGGTCCCTTTGTTGTACAAGCACTGGTGGTTTGAGTGTTAGTAATGACCAGAGAAGCATAAATGCAGGCTTAGAAGCAGGCCATGCCATTCAGAAAAATGTATATTGTATAAGACTTCATCCACTATTCTCTAAGGTTGTGTGCAGTCTGTTATGGTATCAGGTCTAGTAAAAAGCCTTTTAATATAAAACGAAGAGTTTGCTGAGCTAGTTAGCAGAGGTTATTCAGTTTACACCTACATAGTGGATTGCTGCTTCATGAGGTTGGTGGTGGCAATGATGGCTTCTGTTAGCATATACTATGTGGTTATATAGATTTGGGGTTAATCTACCCTTGTGGGCTAAAATTAGTTGCCAAATGGATGTGTTTATCATACGAGCTACAATGACTACTTGGAGAAATCCCTACAGGCCTGAAAACAGTAATAATCAAAATTGTATTTCTTAGCCTTGGATCCTAAAGTATCTTTTATACATAATGGAATCAAATGAACCAAATCAAAAATATGCTTTGTTCATATGCCGTACGGTCATCGTCTTGCCAAGCACTCTTCTTGCCTTCCAGAGCAGCCTCCCGGGTTCTCCTTCCTTCAAATCCTGCCCTTCATGCTAACCAAAAAAGTTGCCATTTGTCCCCAGTCATATGCCTACCGTTCCTTTTCTCCCTTCATCCCCAGATGTTTTCCCAGCATCTGAGATAACGTCAAACACCGGAAAAGAGGTAAACCAAACTGAAAACCTTCACGTGCTACTGCATTGAAGAAGCCTTTTGAATTTAACCATGGCTGTATTGACCTTAATTCAGGACTTCAGCCCCTTCCTACTAGCCACCAAAAAGCCTGCCTACTCCTCTGAGGACCAAAGATGGCCCGATTTTAGTATGGGGTGGGGCTAGGGAAGTATCTGGGTCGCTGACAGTTTTCAGTTCGCGTCCCGTGTGCTACGTGCATAGCCCATTTGGGAGCTCTGGGGAGGCCCTGGTTATCGCATGCTGCCTCGTACATGTATTTTTAGCAGGAGCCTGTTTCCTGTCCCCACACCGGGAGCACCTGTGTGGTGTCATGCCGCCTGTCCCAAGGTGTTAAGTAACACACATGTGTTTTGAAATAGCTAATGATAATATGATTTCTCTCACGATAGCGTTTGGACTTTTTTCATTCTCCTGCTTATGAAAGCTGTAGGCTGATAATTTTAATGGGAGTTACAGGAGGAGAAGAAAAAGTCCTAGCCAGCCCTGGAAATGCATGGGATCGTGCTAGAGCCGAGCAAACACTTCCTCTTACAGTCCATCTTAACAAGGATTTCCAAAAAACCTGTCGTTTCCGTAAGTTCAGCTTTTATCCTTTCCTCACACTGTCCTCCCTCTTGGCAGTCTCTGTCCCTCTGGTGGGGTTTCAGTAGATTATCATTTTTGAGAGACAGGGTCATTGCTTTGCGAAGTTCAGCTTCAGAGACCTGCTGGGAGGGGAGGTTGACAGGAGGGGGGAGGAGAACCCAGCAATGACCCAGGGCTCCTAAGAGTTGGTCTTTTTTTTGCCCATAACGTTGCGTTGCTTCAATACTAGAGTGAGGGATATATAATTTAGGATTACAATTTCACACCATATTTCCAATTCTCTACCAGCCTGAACTGTAACTGTCAAAATTGCAGTTCTGTTTACATCTTCATCATAAATTAGATAATTAGATAAAGGGCTTTAAAGCCCTTTTGTGCCTTTTTTCTGCAGTTAGGTTATAGATTAAGCCATCTATCTGTTTTATTGTCTAGTCTCGTAATTACTGAGTGGACGCAATGTCTTCTAAATTACGAATCAGTCTGAGAATATTTTATTATTGGTTGCTGCAAGAAACATCTGGAGAGTGCTTAGAGCTCTTGTGTGTTACAGCAATTCAAAGACACAGTTTTATTGGTTCCTTGCAATTTGCTGCTTTCCTTTTTCTTCTTCATATGGCAGGAAGAGCTAATAGAGACTTTCTTGTGTTTTTAAGTCCAGTGAGGTGACTCCAGATATAAAATTCTTCAGAGAGTCTGAAGGTGGATTTTTTTGTTGTTTGCCTGTTCAATCTGAAGTAGATAATGTTCTGTTGATACATTCCAAAACACATCTTCTCTAGATGGGTCAGTATTATCTCTTTCTGCTCCTAGGCAAATTAATAAACCAAATTTAAAAAGTGCAAAGGAAAGCAGGCGGCTGGCTGATTCAAAGGGAGAGGCTATGTTTTTCATCACCACCCTTTCAAAGCCTCTCTGAATCAAAAGAACCATTGGATTGCGAAGGCAAGACCTATGCCACACCAGAAGCTCCCAGTTCAGCAATTTTCCCAGGGTAAAATTATAACTCATGTTTCCTCAGCACAGGCTGTAACTGGCAGCGTTCCTTCTACTTCTAAGGGTGAAATTGCTGGGGGGGGAACAGACATCTAATGTGCCTCTGGAAGTTTTACAATGGGTGTTAGCCTCCCTTTGTGGAAAGGTAGATGTTCTTCTGGAACATACCCAAGGGCAGGTGCTATTCAAACTGGAGTGTAAATTAACTTCAAATAAGGCAGCACTGGCTTATTTTTGTTCAGTTTGAGAGTCAAATTTAAAGAAGAAAAACCCATTTCTCAAATTCTGACAGTTCATGACAATCTTCCAGTTATCCCACTGCAGTCTGCATTTTTATGGGTCTTTAAAATCTTCAGATGACTGCAATTCAAGATGTTAATCTTTATTCGTGTACTACTGATAGGATCTTAACTCACAAACAAAACAGACAGATTTTAGCAATGCTTGTTTTTTTGGTGTTGCTTCTCACCAGAAGATTATCGGACAAATTGCAAACTCGGTCTAAGAAGAATGTAACCAGTTGGTTTCTTTCCCACTCAATTTTTGACACCATCTTCAAGGATTTGTTTAACTTTGCATTCAAATGTACCAGCGTGGTTCTGGCAAACAGAAGTCTTTCCCTTTTAAACCCAGGAGGGAGTGTTTTTGGGTTTGTTTTTTTTTTCCCTTCCTTGTCCTTTTCTTATGTAAAGACTTATAAAATATGTGCAGAGGGCCTGCTAGAAGTGGATAAAAAGCAACATTTGAGTGAGAAGTCTGACCAACAATTACATTAATAGATGTCAAGCTATGGGGCGTCCACCTGGGAACAGCTGGAAGATGAATTCCAGTGTTCAGAGCTTCCCTGTCCATTCCCGTGCCCATTCTGGCTCTGAACCCCACATACAGGTGTGGGGTGGGGGGTGGCTGTTGCATACCAGTCCTTGCTGGTGCAGGAGATGAGCTGGGAGATCCTCCATCCTTCACGGAGGCAGCAGAAATTGTTGGCTGTTCTGTGCTGGGCTATTCCCAGTGACTGGGGAGAGCTGCCCGAGTGGCTGCCTCTTTCAGGGAGGAGGTAGGGACTCGATGGAGCCCTGGAGTACATAGGTATGTTATCTGTCAAGGTGCTGGCAGGCCACACCTCCTGTAGCTGGCACTAAGTGGTCCAAGGTGTTTGGATCGATGCTGCTGCTCGCCAGAATGAATGAAGCCTTGTATGGGGAAGAACTGGTCTGTCGTCTCTGTCCTTTGCCAAAAGGTGAAACTCCCTTTGCGTGCTTGCTTTCCTGTGAGGTACAGGTAAATTCACGTTGTCTCTGCTACTTGAGGCTTGATAGAGGTAAGAGAAGAAAAGCGACCTATTTTCCAGGTTTAAAGGAAAGTAAATGAAACTGTCCTGGGGGCAGCAGAAGCAAAGACTTTTGTCTTCGCTGTAGTGTTGTGGGCAGGGCTGCCAGGCTGCTAAAGGCTCTTCAGACCAGGCAGCATCTTTCCCAGGGACTGCTCATGTTTTTAATAGTGTTTCCTTTTTTTTTTTTTTTTAAATTGTCCACGACGACTGCAGCCTTTCTCTGCTGGGACTGAGGGCTCTGTTGGCGCTTACTGGCTTGTAACAGTTTCTGCAGTATTTGGCAGGATCCCTCTTTTGCCTTTGAGAATAAAAGAGGCTGAGTGAAGGTCACTGAGATGCCTCGCTATGAACCGCATGAAACATTTTGAGCTGGGCATGTCTGGTTAGAGAAGGCTCAGGCTGGAGAATTACGCTTCCTTTGGGTCACTTCTAAATCAATTTTATTGCTAGTTTGAGTTGAAGCCAAACAGACAAGCTCCTGGCGTGGAGCAAGTGGCCTGAAATGTCAGGTATCCAGCCTACCCCTATCATAGGACGCCATTAGAAGCAGTACAGCAGGTCTGTTGACCTTTGGTCCGATGTCATCCTGCGTCTAAACACTGCATCTTCCAGCATGGTTAGGGGATGTTTTTGCCTGCTGCATGCTGGGGTAAACACCCTGTGATTATACAGTGTCAGGTGGGCAGTAGTGTGCTGTGCAGTAATTGAGAGCAGCTTTCAAATCCGGTTTTGCTTGTAAATTAAATGGCCGCTTTTACTGAGCGAGAATTGAATGAGCAGCATGTCCGAAGACCATAGAAGTCATCTACTTCCATTATGAAAGCCAAAGTGGCTAGTGGAAGTGTGTGTGTTTGGGGTGTAGTGAATCTGGGCCGGACCCCCAAGTTATATGTGGGTTTGGGGGTTTTTTTTTAGTAGTGCAATGGGTTGGATGTATGCCAAAGATCCTGCTTACATTATGGGCTTAAGTCAAGTCCTGTGTCAGCCACATTCACCACGTGCTTGACCAAAGCATAGAGGGCGTGCACAGCAAGAAATGGGTAGGCAGTGCAGAAGAACAGAGCTTTACTTGCAGGTCCTGAATGTAGTAAATGGAAACATTTGGGCTGGCCTCAGCACTGCTTACCCAAACAAGCAAGGGGCTGAGTTAATCCTCCATAAAGAGTACAAATTTATAGAATATCTTGAGGGAGGTATTAAACTTTTGTCTGCAGTTTCAAGGCTTAGAGAAATCTTCAGAGAAGTTTATAAGCACTTGAGAAGATACATCCTGTCTCTGTAAACTTGACCTTTTCCAGATTTTGGTCTCACCTTTACTGCCGTACTAGTATAAGCACAGGTCCTTACTTGACTCCTGCCCTTATCCCTAAATCCTTTTTCTCCAGTTAGTTAAGAGTTTTTCCTTAACCTCTCAGTGGCCAGTTTCTGCTGAAGGTGTGGTTAGAGCTGTTCTGCTGAAGTTAGTTGTGTGTTGCAGACTCAACTACTGGGTGCTGCGAGTTCTCAAAGTGTCTTCAAGCTCTTGTCCAAGGGCATTTTTAACTGTCCTGCCTCTGCAGGTAGGCAGCTCTCTCCATCCAGTACAAATACCTCACTTCCCTCAGCCCCTTGCCTTGCATTTGGTTCTCTGCACCTGTGGCATTTATTCTAGGTCCTGATCAGCTCTGATGAAATCCCAGCAAGGCTCATTTTACCAAGGAAATGCAACCACAATCTCTCCAGCACTCACAGCACTGAGCGGGTGTACGTGCTCAGCAGCACCGACATCTCAAGGAGGAGGCTGTGACCAACCGGCATGCAGGATGTGGAGCAAGGGACACCCGTCTCGAGGGGCCACATTGGTGCTCCATCCTGGGGCTAGTGCCTTTGGGACAAGGAGGATGTAGCAGTTAAAATTGTCCTGTCAGGTAAGTGCTTCAGTCACCACTGCTATAGCCACTCTGGTGTGACAAGAGGTCCATCATTGCCTTTGTAGTCTTGAGTTGTACTTGGGCTATTGCTGGATACAGCCCAATGTGGTTCCTGGCACCTCCAGGAAAGGGTTTCAGCCAAGTCTCTGTTTCATGATGGCCTATACTTACACCCTGGCTCCAAAGGACCCCACTGGGTATCTCTGTCCTCTCTCTCAGGCAGCCTTGTAGCACCCTCCACCTTCCTAAAATGCATTGCTGCATGTATTTCTGCAAATAGTACTGAGTGCTTCAAACGTGGCACTGGTGGTGGGAGAATTGAGCAGCTGCTTGGTATCATAGTAGGTTTTCTGCTACACTTGGGTGCTTCAGCATCTCAAGAAAACCTTCCAAACTTCTCAGGCTCTCCATTGTATTTCCCTGTCTTGTATAGGATAATTTGACCCTCTGTCACATGTTGACAGACATTCAGGATTTAAAAATGAGGCTTTTCCTCCAGAGATCTAAAATAGTAATTCTGATACTACCTCTGAGTCTCAGGGGATGTGGTATCTCTTTACCATGGTACTAAATTGCAGCTGATAGTGTTTTGGACCTGTTTCTCATGCAGCATTCAAACACAGTTGTTTTGGAGTTTTGCTTTATAAACATAATTTGTAATGTTTGGAGTCAGCAATCCTAAAGCTCAAAGCTGTGAGGGAAAGAGCAGTCGGATTATATTGATGAAAGGCAAAACATGACAGTGCAATTGGCATATTTTTGCTAGGGGAAATGATGCACTATTTCTTTGTTTTGCAGACCCGGTGGTACCAGCACAGCCCAACCATCTCTTTGGGGAGCTACCAGCCATCAGTGTAAGGGTGAAGAAGCATAAAGGGCATGGATGTGCTTACACTTAAAGACTTTTTGCCAAAGATCTGGGCAACTTCTTTGTGCTTCTGCACTCTTTAGAGTGTGGGTGAAGAGAAGACACCACAATGGCACACACGCCTTAAGAGACCAAACTGCGGCTTCCGTGCTGTGCACGTGGTTGTCTTTCACCACCTTGCAGGGCTCTGTCTGAGGGACCAACACAACCTGGCGTCATCTGCGGATGCAGCGTACCGTGGCCATAGCCAGAGAATTCCATGTGAGGACACCACCAGCCCACAGAGGTGCCCAGGGTGGGGCTTTCCCCTTCCAGCAGGATGAGCACCTGGGCTTCCTGGACACGTAGCTCTATCTCTGCCTGCTTGCTACACCTTCCAGAAGTGCTGTTTGTACTGTACTGATATTCCTTACAATGAATAAATGCTTTCTCCAGCCTCTTTGTTGTGGCAACTGTTTTTGCTGAATTGAAAAAAAGTGGGGGGTACTTGTTTAAGCATTGTGGTGAGACATGATCGTGATTTTTTTTTTTTTTTTTAATCTTTAATGAAATGTTTATTTTGAAAAGTGCATCCCCAAAATGGGGACACTTGTGCAGGAGCTGAATCTGAGAGATGTTCTAATGTTCCTGGTTTGGACGAGGGACTGGAACTGGGCTTTCCTGCATCCCACAAGCACTCCTAAGCATTAGCCTGCTGTTTATTTCAGAGTTGGGCACATAGCTGTCTATGACACTTTTGCTTTTGTACTGAAGGAAAAGGGATTTGTCTCCAACTTCCAAAGCTTATTCACTGTTTGGATTCATTCCCCATACAGTGGGATGTGTGTGTGTTCAGAGGAGACTTTTCTGCTGAAGGTGGCTGATGTGGATATGTCGACTGCTGTTGCCAGCTGTTCCTTGGCACCAAGCTTTTGTGAGGAGAAACATCTCTCTCATGGCTTTGTTGTGGAAAAAAAGATAATGAATACAGACAGATTTGATGCTTGAGAATAAACTACTGCGTGATTATCGTTTCTAATGTCCAGACTAAATAAGACAAAGCTCATTCTCACCTCCCCACAGAAAACCCAAGAGTGTTTGAAATATGTAACTTTGCGTTTCTCAGCAGTGACAATTGCTTGGGCTGTGACAGGGAGCATCCAATAATTTTAGAATTTGATACAAAGGCTAAAGCTGCAGTATATTGAGTAGCATATATACACTCCTGCTTGAGCTGGGCTGGAACACAGGGAAGATGTTGGCTATAATAACCCTAGCCAGCAATGCCTTGATCTGCAACCTAAAATGATCTCCACGGTCTGGTGAGTCAAGTAGATGTTTTGTACTTGAATGTCAGTTGTCCTGTGAGTGAGCTCAGGTTGTCTTGTAGTGGCATGGTTTTTGTCAAGGTTTCTAGCTTAAGAAGGGGACTGGAATGACTTTACTCAAGACCACAGAGTGTAAACAATACTTCTGAAACCACTGCTAATCATAGCAATCTAACATGAGTGAATATTTTGAGGGGAGGAGGAAGCCTCCTGTCTCTTTGATTTTTATACACTTAGCAGCATGTTGTAATAACTCAGTTCTTCAGATATCTTTTATTTCTTCCACTTGCTACCAGAAGATTGACATGGTTCCTGTGTTGTTCTTTGGTAGACCGGTTGCATGGGTGCACATCTCAGCACTACAGCTACTGTGTTTTTTCAACCCAGATGTAAAGGCTTATTCTTTAATATACTTTTGAATGGAGTTGGGGAGAAGGTGGCATAGAAGAAAGAAGCAGGAGGGAGAAGAGATCCGAAAGCTCTCCTCTATGAGCCTCAATCCCCTTTGGTAGAAAGACTCGAAATCCTAAGGATTTTTTTTGTAAATCCCGGGGAGGAGGAGTTCAGGCAGGGCTGCTTTTGCTTCTGTTGAGCCTAAGGGGAAGGCTTGCCTAGGGCAGAAAATGAGAAGCAGGTTCAGGTATACTCAAAAGACCTGAGCCTACCAAGCACTTGTTGTTGAAATACTACTTCAAATATCAGCAAGAGAGTGGAGGAGCCCCTTACTGCTTTAATGCAAACTGAAAACCAAAACTGAAATATTTTGTGCAACCTAAATGCTTTTAACCTGCCTAGCACATAGATTTCAGCACTTTTGAATATGTAGTTTCAGTAATAAATTCATTCTGATCGGAAATCAGAAGTCATTATTTTGAAAAGTTGTTGGGGGAAAAAAATATATCTTTGAGTACTAATATTGATAGATGTTTTACAGGGTATTTCAAGTATTTCGATCCACAGGAAGAATTGTAAAACCTGGGATTTCCTGTTCCTATTTAATTTTTTGTAGGGTAAATATTAAAATGTTTGAGAAGAAAAGGTACCAAGTGCAAAATGGACTGTTGTCAGATCAGGAAGGTTGCTGCCCATCTAGCCTGTGCAGGCTCTAGCTGTGCTTTGTTCCCACTTGTGAATAAAGTTGGTGTGGTTCCTGAGGCAGATGACAACCTCTGTGATCTCCCGTGTGGGAACAGCCATGGCTGATCTATAAACCTTTCCTGGGTGCAGGTCTCACCTGCCTGACACCAAGCATACCATGGAAGGCTTCCGAAGAGATTCTTGATGCTTTGTGTCATCAGCTGTTCTAGATAACTTGCTGGATCCCATTGAGTTTAATTTCTACAATTCCCTTCTCTCCTCCTGTGATTGTTTCTAAGGAAGTATATTTTTAATCACTTTAGGTAGTAGAAGCTTAATTTTCCAGCAGGGCCTGGTTCTGGCCACTTTTTACCTAGGCTTGTTCACTTCCACGTTTGCAATAATCCAACGCAAGCAGCATATTTCTTCAGAGAAACTGTTTGCCCCTTTCCATAGCTGAAGCAATACAGTGATTTAACTAATGCAGTAATTTAACTCTGATCTGTTAAACAAATGTCAGTGGACTTAATGCCGTACCCATTGGATGGTGATGTTCTGTGGCTGCGCTAGTGCGTTGTGCCACATAAAAGAAACTGTTTTTTTAAGCACCCAGTTCTCTGAATCCCGTTTCTGCTTTAATTTCTCTGGGGCAACTGCAGCAGAAAGACCATTGCCTAATTTCAAAGTGGTCTCCAAAACAGTAGCGAACTGGCTTTATCCAGAGAAATGTGCTTCGTGAGCGAAGGCTGGAGCAAGGCTGGCGTTACTGTATTTACTATCTAAACATTGAGCAGATGGGCGTTGTTTCTTGAGGCACAATAAATGTAGGTAACTTGAGGGGGGAATGTTGAAAAGGAAGAGGGTGAAATAAGACAATGAAAGGTTTTCTTATGAAGTGGGTTTATTTCTTGGGAGTTTTAGTAGGTAAACTGTGTAAATGGCAGCTTGGTTAAGTTTCATTTTTGGAAACTGGTTCCCTTTTCTTATGGTTTTGGTGGTTTGTTTGGGTTTTTTTCTTGTAAAATGCCCACAATCCTTTGACCTATCTCCCATCCTAGCAGTGATGTTTATACTATACATTCTTCTACCGTTTCATGCAGCCGACGCTATCACAGCTATGCTGAATGAGGTCCCAGCCTAACTACAATATTAACCCTGCAAATCTGTTCATTTTCTCCCGAGCAGCCCCAGGCAGGGTATACAGGAGAATGTGTCCAATTGAAAAACTATTACAGACTCGGGGGTGCTGCAGTGTGCTAAATTGCAACAGGGCTGTGTTTTTTCTGCCAGAGAGGATCCTGCTAAGGGAGGTGGTGGTGTCTGTCTCATACAAGTTACAGAATTTGTATTTTGTTTTAGTCTCAGCTGTTGTTGATGATTTTTTTAAGTTTTTTTTTTTTAACTGTCTGATCTTAAGCACTGAAATGTGTTCCCTTCCTCACACCCGCTGTTTTCCTCCTGCTAATCGTCTAACGTGTGCTTTGTCTTTCCCCCCCCCCGGTTTGTATTGCTCCTTGCCGTCTTACTTTCACTTTTCCAGTTGTTGTTTTTAATTTTTTCTTCATTATTTTACAAAATATCATACTGCAGATCAGTAGCATCTTGGGTGGTGGTTGTACCACATGGCATTTATAGCAGACGTTAGTTTTGCATAGCGTGTGTACCTTATTTTGTCTGGACTTGTCTTCATTGCGCTGCAGGCACCTCCTCAAGCAATTGTAGTGATTAAGCATGGTATTTCTGCAGATTTATATTAACTTCTGCTTATAAAGAGAAAGAAGAAAACCCAACCCTCCCCCCCCCCCCCCCCCCCC
>VZTL01058601.1:26680-42239 GCA_013400535.1 Scopus umbretta | reverse complement strand
CCAACATCTAGACTAGATGTTTTTCTTCATCCCCTTCTTTTTTTATCAGTGTTTGACCTAAGCTTGCTTTTGTGTATGAAGGAAAATTAGCTAAGTACCTTGTGGTTTATAGATGCCTTTTGTTACGTATTACTTGGATTTATTGTGCAACACTGGCCTGTAAATCATTTCAGTTAGACATTTACCTGGCTCACGTTGCCTTTACGGTTTGAATCTTTTTAACAGCCACAAAAAAAAAAAACGGAGAAATTATGTTTTTGGCGGCGAAGGGCTTCGCTAGTCCGAGTACCCCGTAACACTCTCGCAGCCATGCTCTGCTTCTGCGAGGTTTGCCGCCTGGCTCTGCGGAGATGTTTACAAGGAATCCATTACCTTTCGGGGCTGAAAGAAGTGTCGGAAGAACAAAGAGAGTTGTGTGACGAAGCGTATCTAACTTCTCGCTGCTTTGCGTACCTTTTAAATGTAAAACTTGGTAATTTGCAAGGCCTTCTAATTCTCAAGGCACCCCTATAAGATTCCACCCCGCACGACGGGGAGCTTCCCTTCAGTCGCAAGCGGGGTTGTCTCCAAACCCCTCTCGAATGCATTTCTGTTTTCATCCCCGGCTTGGAGCGCAGCCTGCCTTACTGGCTCCAGCGGATCGCCCTGCCCTGCCCTGCCCTGCCCCACCCGCGCGGGCTGTGCCTGCTGCTTGCTCGCGTTCCATCGCTTCCTTTGTGACTAAAAGTCGGTTTCGTCAGCAAAGCACCAGCTCCCGCTCCGCGCTCGGAGGGAGCTCGCCTGCCTCGGGAAGTCGCTCAGACCTGCAGCCTATGCGGGGCACGTGGGGGCATCTGTCGCCATACGCATAACTTTTAAATGGAAAATGTCTTTCTCAAAGGCTGTCGATGTCCAGTGGTCTGCAGTCCATGAGCAGTTGACTAGTCCAGGTGTTTCTGCTTCTGTTTCCGTGCTATGTGAATTGGGAATTCGAGAGAAGAGTGTGCAGGATGGAGGAGTTGAGGGTTTGTATTTCTGTTCTGACTGTACGACAGTGACGGAGGGCTTGGGAAGGAACAGAAAGTCTACCTGGGGTCACCTTGATTAAGGAAAATCGTAACTGTTCTTGGTCTTTCTGTCTGCAGCTCTTTCTTTCAGAGCCTTTATCAGCTCTTAAATACGAGAATGAGCTTTTTTTTTTTGTATGGGTTGTCTGTCACGAGCAGTATGCAGGAAGAACTTGTTTTATTGAACATGATTTCTACTTTGTGGGCTTTGTCACTGCATTTTGCCCCACTTTACTTAAAACGTAGCCAGTTAAGACTCTTAGAGCTGGATTGATTTTTAAACACTGCCAAATATTTGCCTGTGCTTTAATAAGATGAAAATCATAAGCTGAGACTGAGACAGTGCTATTGACTCGAGACTGTGGGTTTCTGCGAGGTTTTTAAGGAGATCATTAACCCAGGTCTATCTCTTCACAGGACAGTCGGCCCAATATGTCAAGACCTCTGATCACTAGATCCCCTGCATCTCCATTGAACAATCAAGGCATCCCCACTCCAGCACAACTCACAAAATCCAACGCACCAGTTCACATTGATGTGGGTGGGCACATGTATACCAGCAGCTTGGCCACGCTTACAAAATACCCCGATTCCAGGTAACTTTAAAAAGCTTGTTCTGCATGTCTTTGGCAACTCCTTTTCTTCCATTTCATGCTTGGATGTCCCGGGGCTGTCTTAAAATGATAAATTTAGTTTCTTTTGTTTCAAAATTAAATTAGGTTTCTTTGTTCGTAGGAGGTTAGAGACTGACTTTTCTTTCCCTGCTCCACTATGTTTCAGACAAATGGCACTGCTGCAAATCCCTATGTGTATGTACTAAAGTGAAGTCAATGGTAAAGAGCACTTACTTTCTACCTCCTAGAATTCTGGTTTTATGCCAGGGCACCCATTCTGTGGTTTATTACATTCAAAAACTGTAGTGATACTGCATTTACGTTCAAAGATGGGGGTGTTGGAATATTTGTTTTGTTTCTTTTGGAGCTGTAACCACTCTCCTGTAGTATCAACATGTAACCTCAGATGTGTCACTTCAGGTAAAGGCAAGGTTGTCTGTAACAAAATATAGGACAGCATTAACTGAATACTTTTTATAGAATCTTAGGACTTTTCAAATAATTAGACTCTTAACTCTTATGTGCCTTCTAAATGAAACATTTGTGACTCTGGTAGCTTACTGGTATTAAGCAGTTAGAAAATTGCATGCATGAGCAAGTGGTGTACGTAGAGCAGATGAAATAGGAGTGCAGCTTTAAGAAAACAGTGCGGTGAGCACAGTGTGTATGGATATTAAATGGTGGTGATGGGCAGATAAACAATGTAGTGATATTGTAATTCTAAGAGTTGGCTATCAGTTGGCAGGTGTTGATTGTGTCCACAGTATTTAGTCTATACCTTGCCCTTCGCTGCCCAATCCTGCTCTAGAGGGAAGGTGGTGTTACCTGCGTGGTCTTTCCAGCACTTGAGGGGGGAATTTTTTAATTTCTCAATCCCGCAACTCTGACTTGCCTTTCCAAAGGGGACAAGGCACACTTCATGAGATGTGATTTTGTTCTAAGCATGGGTTTCACTGGTACTACTGCCTCTGCAGCCTTGCTTACGTAGTTTTAGGTGGGACTGGAGTAGCGCTTCTGTGGTGCTGACAGTGCTAGAGGAGGAGAACCATAAATAAAGGTGTGTGAAAGAGAAACAGCTGGCCACATGGCCTTTCTTATGACAACCTCCTCAAGGAAAGCCAGGCAGAGGGAATTAGTAGAAGCCATGCCAAAGCACAGGCCTGCCAGAAGAGATTGAAGCAATGTCTAGAAAAACTTGAACTGTTCTTCAAAAAACAAATCTATTATTTTGGGGAACTGCTTGTGATCAGCTACTAGGAGCTGTGATTACTTAGCATTTTTTTTTCACTAGTTGGACTATTGTGTGCAATATGAGAGGCTTTTGCTATTACTACGTGCAGCTTCTGTTTCAGTGTCAAATTCACCAGGACAGCATATTACTTTAAGCGAAGAAACACTAAAATGTATTTCATAAGTGTGTACAGTGGCAGTGAAATTTAAGCTTAATATATTCTGCATTCAACTGAGCCATTGTAGCACTTGAAAGTGGAAGCTATGCCTGTACTATCAAAGTTGGTTTAGTACATTAAACATTGTAAAGCTCTTCAAACATAATTTAAAGAAAACCCAAACTTGAGTTATAGTCATTCTGTTTCAAGTTGTTCTGACATGCGTTTGTGTTTCACTTCTGACAGTGTCTTTTGAACCCCTTGATGAGTGAGTATTTCCAGTGTAGCTATTAAAACACGGAATTCCCAGCCACTTCCAGAATGTGAGATATTTTTTTTTCCGAACATTAGCAGCTTCAAAAGAGCAATTACTAAACTCGTTTGGATATCAAGACAATGGCATAAAGACATAAGCTTCCAATCATGATATAGTAGTTTGGTTTTTGTCGGGTGAGATTTTACCTTAAGGTTTTTTGCTGGTGAGGGGGGTGTGTGTGTGTATATGTGTGTGTGTGTGTATATATATATGGTGGGTGCTGGGTACAAATTATCCAGTAATATTTGGACCTTGATACAAATTGTTCCTTGGAGCCTGACCTGGTCAGTCTGTCTACAGTCTAACTTAGTTAATCCAAGGTTTTGGTTAACATTGTTTGTATGTTTGGTTTTTTCTACCAATATCACGTGTGTGAATGAGATCAAAACTAAGGCAGGGTCTCATACATGTCTTTGGGTGAGCTGAAGCTTCCTGAGGCTTACTGTCATATGAAGTATTGTCTATGAAAAATAAGGTCTTGATTATCTTGCCTGAAAGAGCACTGCTCCAGGGATGAGTCAAGGCATAGGTTGCAGGCTCCAGCATCTAACAGGTTGAGACATGAAAGTCATTAGGCTTCTGACTCCTATTACATGTAGTCTAAGGGCCAGAATGAATCTTTCATCTGTGGGCCAGATACCAGAGTCATCTTTCTTTGCAAGATTGAAAGGGTGATATACAAACCAGCAGCTTGGGAGTCACTGTGACCTGCTGGTGTGAAGGAGGCCTATCCTGATAGAGCGCTCTCTGCTTTGGAGCAAGTGTACTCTTCCTTCTTCTGGATTCAGTAGCATCTCATCTTGTGCCTCTCTATTTTCTCCTTCTTGGACAGTAGAGTAGGAATTTGAAAGAGTACTTTAAAGAAAAGGGTGCCTTAAATGGTATTAGGGAAAGACTTGTAACTCGCAGGGATCACTTTCCATCATTCTTTCATTAGATCCCCCAAACTGATTTCATATGTAAAATGTCTACTGACAAGTATCCATTCATTCCTCCAAAGAAATCCAGGTGAGACTATAAAAGCACCTTGCTATTGATGCTGACTCCCTGTCCTTTGCTATGAGAAGACCACTGAGGGCTTCTCTCCAATGCCTTTGTGATTGAAGAACCCAAGGAATCGGAGCGTTATCTGTGTTTTGGCCAAAGGCTGACACAGTGAAGCAATCCAACAGACAAGCAGCTTATGTAATAGATGGTTTGATTTGAGTAATCCTAGAATTTTAGATTCTGAAGCTGAAATAATGCTAAAAATACCAACCCAAAATTCATTAAAAAAGGATTCCAGTTATATTCCAGACCAAGGAGAACCTGCTGTTTTCACAAGGAAGTTACCATATAGTTATTTTATCTTGTCAACAGGCTTTAGGTTCTCCCAAGCCACCAGTGAGACCATGCTTCAGATATGATCTCATGCAGCTAAATAATACAATTTTCCAGACTTAGGCTTCAAGAAAAGGCAATTTGAATCAGTATATCTACCAAGAAGACCTAATGTAAGGTCAACTTGCTGAAAGAAATGGTAGTTTTCTTTAAATGCATGAGGAGGGGGCAGGTGTCCTTTTGTGCAGCTCTCTCCACCAAGACTGTAGGCCTTAATGCATTCACCCATAAACAGATTGTTCCTCCTGTTGCTCAGCTGTTGACTGATAGTTATTCATATGTCCACGTGAATCGACTAAATTGTTTCTATTCTGAGAGGAGTTTTGTGATTTTGGAATTTGTTCTGTTTTGAACTAGATCATGCCTTCTTCTCAACAACCTTTGGTTTACTTTAAGTTCGTGGATCTGTAGTATGATACCTGGCAACACAGAGTTATCTACTAAAGCTTTGGGTGCACTAATTTTTTTTTTTATTATTTTGCTTTTGCAAATGAAGATTTAAAAAAAAAAAAAAGTCTGCTTTTCACTGCCCGGAAAAAGCCTGTTTTTTTTGTTCAAGGGAAGATGGATACAAGATGAGGGTCTGCTAAAGGAGCCTTTCTTCCCTGAGAGCTGAGACACATCCATGCTGTCCCATTGTTCCCTGTGGTCACCAGAGAGTCTGTGGAAAATGGGTTGAGGTTTTAGGATTTATGATTTATAAGTAGAGGAAGCACAGGCCTGTTAGTTATGATATTTTATTGCGAGCAGCCTACTCTCCTTCTTCCAGTGCATTATCATCTTGCAGTAGGATCAAACCCTTTGCTTGGAGTTGGCAGTCCTACATCTCTCAGCCTTAATGCTGTCTGTATGGTATCTACCAAAAGTTATTGTGCACCAGGCTAAGACAACCTCAACTGACAGTCAGAACTAAGTGGGAAGATGTTTAACTTTGATCATATAAGCATCAGTTGTCTGATATCTCCGATATCAGCAATATCAGCACTGTTGCCTATCTCGTAGGTTCAAAGTACCTGGACTTTTAATTTGTTACGTCCAAGTCGTCTGGTGCAAATATTTGCATAACACCATGGCATTGGATTGCCACATCCTGTATTCCCATCATAGAATGGGAAGATTTCATTAAAAACCTTGTATATATGTCTTTGTAGAATCTTTTGGGGTATCTGTTTGCGCTGCTACATCTCCCATCTTGAGTTACTCCCTGCATATATGAAGATGGATTCTTCTTATACAGTATTTCACAATACTTCCAAATTTATGCCCAGGGCTGTTTCAGGTTTTCATATGAACCAATCCATTCGTGTCCCAGTTTTCTTACCCAATCTTTACTCTCAGCCTTCAGGGAAATTAAATTTCACACACTTGGATCCAGTTAGGACACTGACCTTTTTTTGGTTGCTAAGGGCTTCTTTTGCATCAAGAACACAGAATTACTTAGGAGAATGCCCAGACTGCCCTTGGCCTTTTTTGACAGTTTGTGAGCAAGCCTTGGTGGACCTCCAAGGACACGCTATGAATTAGGAAGACTAGCGCCTTTTACCTGTTTCAGAGCTTTGGCAGTTTCTGTTGTCTGTAGACTGTGCCCAGTTCCAAAATAAGACGCTGACAAGGCCCTTAGTTCAAACTTCTGCAGGTTCCAACACCATGCTGTATACTCCTGGTTTGATAGGAGGTCTGTTGTGATGGGAGTGTTCTGCACTTTGTGTAGGACTCCCTGTGTAATGTCTCCACAAGAGCGGCCCCGTCACATGTTTCCTACTCTCCTTGGGTGGTACCTCTCAAACTGCTGCCATGTGATGCTAATTGTTTAAAGAAATAAATCCAGTTTTCTAACTAATGGGCATTTGGGGGATTTTTTTTAAGCAAACACTAACAGAATGGGTGTTATTACATCTTTATTTCCAATCTCCTCATTTGAACTCATCTTCCTGAAAGGCACATCTCTATCTCTGGAGATATTTGGTGATCTTTCTAGAGTAGCAACACTGAAGACTGATGAGATGGTTGTTTTTAAATAACCATAACACTGCAGCAGCAAAAGACTACAGCAGGCTTGCACTTTTTGAGAATAAACATCATGTTGTAAGTTGTAAAGAGCAAGCTTCCCTGAGAGTTTCCGATATTGCTATACGCTAGCTCAGCCAGCTGTGTTAGCACGAGTGGTCCAGGTCACAGTTTTTTAATATTTTGTAACGTTCCTGGCAGGGGGGAATAGGCAGAAGAAGTTGGCAGAGGCTCAGTTTAATCTTCATTACCTATCCTGGCTTGCTCATCTAGTTATTCACCTTTTATGTTTCATCATTTGATTGCTGCATGGTCTTGTGGCAAGGGGAAGGGAGGGCTTAGGATAGGGATATACATTGACTGTCTCTCACTGACTCGTTCTGTGACCCAAGATAACTGATTTAACTTTGAGCTTTGGTTGCTTCCTGCCAAGGTTAACAAAAAAAGCTTTGTAAAATGCTTTGGAGTGATGCTTGAAAGTGTAAAAGATTACTGTCTCTAAGCGTAAATATTTATAGATGCCAGTAGCTGAGACAGAAACAGTTGATGATGTTGCTGTAATCAGCATCATGTATCAGTAAAAAATAAAATGTTGATTCATGAGGACCAGACTTTCAGTACAGTTAGGCAGTACAGTTGTTCTGGTTGGTGTAACCACATATACAAACTTGGGGGGAAAATAGAAACAGAACTGTGAATGACAGTGTACTTTGTGCCTATTTCAAGAAATTCAAAGAATTTACACAACTGATACTGTAAAGAGAAATCTTTTGTAACACACATCTGTCAATAAAGAGCTCAGAGGGGTATTTTCTGGTCCTGGCTGAACCAAGATTAATTGTACCTCTAGGTGTATATGTTGAACTCGGGTATATATTGACCTCATTTTGCCTCAATTAATGATCACCACAGGTCAGTCATCACTGTTGCCTCAGTAGACGTGAATATTTTCTGAATCTTAGTCCTGTAGTACATCTAACTTGCAAGGTCAGCAAGTCGTTGCTGCTGCTCGTGGCTGGTGACTAGGTGAAAGAAATAGCATGGTCAGATTAGCAGGTTTTCACATCACGTGGTCAGTAGTAACTGCTGGTGGGTCATTGCTGAAAGGGGCCATGGAGTTGAATTCTTCCTGTTCTAAGTGTCAGTAAAAGTGGTTTTGTGTATTATTTATTTGGAAGATAAAAGGCTGTGTTTTCTACTTGTTCAATGCTTTGCACTCAATTTGTAAATTTTGCATTCAAATGTGTAAAATGACAGCACAATCAAGATAGTGGATTGTTAGAGTACTCTTTGCACATACACAGATGCAGTCTTTGTATCACAGGGGCTTGTGCCATGCTTAACTACGGCTGCATGGCTATGACAGTGTATATGGAAACATTCAGGGGAATAAACTTCTACATCCAGGAGTGTTACAAAGCTAAAGGCTTCAGCTCCTTATTTCTGAGGCTGGTAGTCCTCTGAAGTAACAAACATTTTTCTTGAGGGGAAAGAAGAAAATCCATATCCATATTGTCAGTATGGCTCATAGATCCCTTTCCCAGTAGGCTTGTGTGAGGTTGTATGGGTTGGATCAACCTGTAAGTCGGGGAGAGGAGAGGTTGTCAATAACTAGTTGAAGGGGGTCTGTGCTCTGAGAAATCCTTTCCTTGCAAAGGGTGCTTGATGTCAGCTCCATGGATGGAAATTTGTCAGTGAGGAACAGTTTGTTGTTGTACTGTTTGCACTTTTCTACCCAGTAGCATGGCTTCATAAACCAGCTCAAGGCACCCAAGCAGTATTTCTCATTCTAACCTACCAAGAATATACTTGGGAAGGAAAAAAAAGGAGTGCTGAGTCTATGGGTCTTGCTGGCCTGAGAAGAAAAAGCCCATTAGAAACTGAGGTGGCACTGAAGTATTTTTCTTATTGGTCATTTCTGATAGGGTCCAGGTTTGAACCATAGTCTTGAGGTTCAGTTGTTTTTGCCTTTTGCTGTACTCAGTCCTCGCATTCAGGAACCTCTGTATGTTAGCACTAGGTTCTCATCCTGCTCCCGCATGAACTGTTTGTACTTCATTGGTCTTTCATAAATTGCAATGTAGTTGCTAAGCAAATTGGCATCTAGTACGTACATAATTGCAGAAGTAAACATTTGGCTTCCAGTTTTACCATCAACACCCGGCCACTTCTTGGGTGTGTTTGGAGCTTTAGGATATAGATTCCAATTTCTGGCTTACTTCTTTCTGGTAATGATCAGCTTTCTGGCTGGGTTTCGTATATACAAGTCTGTTTGCTGTTTGGGGATGTATTTGCAAAGGTTGCACAGGAAATGGTGAAAACTGCTTAGAACTCAATGGTTATCTGCACTCATTTTAATGCAGTTACTGCATAAATGCTATGTTGGCCAGGGGAATGTCACCAGTTCCTGTTATGTGGATATGTCCTCTAACTTAACTGGTTTGCCACTTATTCAAATGTGGTCATGTCATAACCAGACAGTTGTCACCTGGCAAGCTTTATTTCTCCTTTGTCATTTGTTCTCAGTCTTTCTTTCCCCTTAGTCAACAGCTCTCAGGATGTTGCTATCTGACTCCTGCCCTTTGATATCTTTTTTTTTTTCCTGTCCCCATTCTGCTCTGAGCATTGACCCTACTTCTATCATCTGAATTCCCACATTGCTTTGTCTTAATTTCTTTTTCATCTACACTTTTCTATCTCTGTTGAAGGGGTCAGAGATCACAAAGGTCACAAGTGATCTTTACCTGACCAGATCAAGGCACATCGCTTGCTTGCTTGCCCCTTTCTCTCCACACATCCTTGGTTTTCTAGCTCCTGTTAATGGTGAGCTTTCTTTGAGTAGTTAAACAGCCAGCATATTTTATAGATACTGCAGATGATGCTTTCATACTTAGTGAGATCAGTTGGAAGGATGCTCTGAGACTCATTGGTATTGATCTCTCTCATTGAGTCTTTGAATCAGTAATAAAAATAAACAATTTCCAACTGTGATGTGTACGTTAGCTTGCACGCAGTTGTCTCCACATCTTGTTTGGACCATTTTCTAGGCACTTTCAAGGCACTTTTTGCCTCCTTCAGAGAACCAAGAGGCTCCTGCAACAATTTGAAAGCATTTAAGCTGAGCTTGTAGCTACTTCTTGTGGCATGCTTTGGAGGGGCACACCTTTAGGAAAGAAGTGGTCTCACAGTCCCCTTCCCACCCAGTCCTTCCACTGTGCAGTGCCGTGTGTGTAGACACTTGGGCTAGCTCAAAGCTCAAGCACAACGCTCCACCTGGACTTGTTTATCCTGCTTCCAGCTAACTCAGCTGTGCTGCATCTGGTACCCAAGCTAATTACTGAAGACCTATCTTTTATATTTCTACACACCGCTGCATTTTGCAGAACAGGCACTCTGTGAAGGAGAGCAACACTGGCAATTTGGTTTCCATGAACTAACTTTCTGTTTGTGAGGGACTAAAAAGGTGAAAGTAATAGAAAGATTACGGGGGTTTTGCTCATAAGATGAGGTGATTGAGCATAGCAGTATTAAATGCAGTGGGGTATGCTTTAGTAGTTCATCAATTTATAAAGATAAAGATTAATTCTACCTCTTAAACCCCAGTAGGGTTTTCATGTTAAGTGGTGACATGCCTGTCAGTCAAATGGTAGACATAATTGTTCTTTAAGTGACCTATTAAAATACCATTCCTTTTAATTAAAAATTGTATTTGTGTTCTCGTGCAGGCCATATTTGAACGGTAAAAACTCTCTTCATGTAAGGCACGTTGCAGGTAGAGAGCTGTCACAGGCTGTGTGACACACACGTGAAACAGGGAGCGATTAAAGTCCCAGTGCAGCAACATGTGGCTTGCCTTCGGCTCCCGCTGACACGGAGGGAGATGGAGGGATAAGCGGCATCTCCCAGGACCACACCCAAACCCTTTGCATTCCTTGCCTGAGAAATTGCTTGTAGTTACTTACTGTGGCATAGAAAGTTATAATACGCAGCATTTGCCATAAGTGTGTCACTTCACAGCAAATGATGGATTACGTCCTTCCACACCCCAAAAGTCTTCTTTGTGCTCTAATTAAAAAATAAATGTTGCAATGTTGAATTGGAAATATTTTCTGCCGTACAATGAATTTGTTTTGTTAGGTTGCCTGGATGTAATTGCAACAATGTCAGTGTATTAAACCCTTGTCATGGGGTAATGGTTTCCTGCCGCTACACCAGTGCCAAGAACTGCTTTGCTTAGCAGCTCTATTGCTGTTTACCTTCATCAGCAGTAGTGCTTATTTTGCTTCTGCAAAACTTTTTTTCTTATTTTCTTCCCCGTATGCATACTATAAATTATAGTTCTGTGCGAATGCTAACCACAAATCCTAAACAGTAGCAAGCACTGCCCTGCCAGAGAGTGGCTCCACTGGGAGCTGGTTTTAGGTTCGCCCAAACTTGTCGGCCATCCTAGGGGAAGGCGGCGTTCCAAACCATGAAGGTCTGTCGGGCCCCTTCTACCCATCTGAAAATTGATCCCTCTTAAACAGTTTAGAGGGCCCTCGGGGTCTTACAGCTTACATAAAAAATGAAAGCCCTTCCTGTCTTAGAGCAGCACAAGCAGTCAATACAAAAGAGAAAAATGATCTTTTAAGTGTATCCCATTGAATCCATTATCTTGAGGGCCCGTGCGTGATGCTTCATCAAAACATCATCGTCTGTGATACATGGGGGAGAGGGTGAGGTGGCAATCGGGGGGAATTCAGAGAAAATGCTGCAGTACTCTCAGCGCCACAGGACAGGCTAAATACAATACAAGCCAGAAAATGAGAGCTGCAGAAAAACTGATATGTTCCTCCTTATAACAAATGGAATTCATATTTTACATGTTCAAAACAAGCAAATCATTCAGGAAAAGTTTTGAATGTTTCTTTTGTAGGTATGAAAGCCCTGTTGGGCATCTGGTACAAAATTGCTTGGCTTTTGAGCAGAATACACACTTTCAGATTTTTTTTTTTTTTTTGCATTACAATGATGAAGAAATAAAGGAGAAAAGGAAAATCCGTGTTTGTACCATCAATGCATTCTAGCCTTGTTTTGTGAGGTAGTGAAAGGGTTGGCCTGCTCTATCAGGAGCTGAATTGGTGTTGAATTTCTGGTTCTTGTGAGCAAGTGTCAGAACTGTTACTTTTTAAACACTGAAGTTTTTTAAATCTTTTGCATGCCTGTACTAATGATTCATATGTTTTCCTTAGACTAGCATGAAAGGAAGATCTTTGATTTCTGTTGTTCTGAGTTTGCAGTAATGCCATAATGCTGTGTTTTACCAGATACTGTGATTGAGAGCTGATTTTTTGCTGGCAGTGTTTCCTTGCTGTGAATAATAAGGATGTTGCTCTTTGGTAGATTATATGCAATAAACCAGAGAAGAAATCAGAGTTGTTCCCAGTAGCTAGTATTATCAGTAATTCAGAAGTGCAACTGAAAAATGAATTCTTTGGAGGGCAAGGGGAAGAATGAAGAAGCAGTATTTTTGCATGCAACTGAGTTGTCAAATGCGCACATTATTTGGGGTGTCCTCCATTACCTCTGGTGAAAGGTTTGTTTAAATAAACTGAGCAGTAGGCAGTGGGTGTGTGCCTTTGCACAATAACATACACCCAGGTGCTTTGTTGGCCAGGGTGATCCTAAAGGTAGAGTGCTGTCAACATTCCTAATTGGTTATTACCCAATAACGCACACCCTCCAGTGTCTTGGGACTACAAAACACTTTTTACCTAGCCTTCCTACATGAATAATGAAGCACTTCAAATATTCATACAGTTATAGTCTGCCTCTCTCTTGACTAAGGGTTGCCAAATGCAGTTGGACATACTTCTGACATAGAATTTCAGGCTATATCTGTGTTGGAAGGGTTTAGTCATAATTCTTGACTTCTGGGGAGAGATTAGATGACACCATGATGGTAATTTCTCCAGCCTCAAAAGCTATTGTTTATTCACTTTTGCTATTAAATTCTAGTTTACTAGCTGTATAACTTCAGAGTTTTAGAAAAATGTATTTTTTTAATTTTATACTTGGAGCTTGTCTCATGAAACTGCTCATGTTCTGTTTGAAACAGTAAGATGATTTGCTTGTTCTCCAAGTGCTGCATATGACTGAAGTCACCATCAAGCATAGGAAAAGCAGACAGTTAGTATGTATATGTTTCAAACATGTAGACTGTATTTATTTTCCTCTTCTAGTTTTTCCAAACATTTTGCTGCCCATCATTGATGATTAGCTCCTGATATGCCAGTGTCTGACTTTTAAATAGGTTTTTCTTGTGTCTTGCTAATGTCCTCCAAAAAAAAAAAGTCCCCATCCTTTGCAGAATATTAAGGTTTAATTTTACTTTATTAGCTTCTCCTGTGAATAAGCTCCCCTGAATGTTAATCTTCCCTCTGGCCTTCCAAAACCTGATGAAGGTGTTGTGCCATACGCTTGCTCATGGCAGTTTCCAGCCCTGCTGCAGGAATGCCGCAGGGAGTCGCGCTGGCTCCAGCACACTGACACAGAGGAAAACCCCATGACAGTGTCCGTCTTTTTAGTGCAAAGGAGATATACAAGCAGGGAAGTGGTGGTAAATGTTATTCTAGGAAGATGTAAGCTGGGGGAATGGTGACAGGAAAGATGCCTCCCTGCTTGTATTTTCCTTGTGAAAGACCTAACTCGTGGGAAAGAGAGGAGAAAAAATGCCTCTTTTCTGTAGCTAAAGCATATTTGGAGGCTCCACTTTTTATCAGGCGTTCTCATTTTCCCAGCTTCTAATATTGTTGTCTCATAAAGCTGGGCCTTGGGCCATGCTTTTTATACCAGCCTTTTCTTCCTTAGTAGCTAACCCCGATAAACTCATCAGCAGAGCTACATTTGTGCGTTCCTGCTTCCGCTTTGGATTAATGGTGTAGCTCTCTGAAACTCAATGGATGCTGCTCTCTGGACCACAGAGGTCTGGTTCCAGGTGAGCGTTTAATTCCCCATTTGGGAATTAGAAAGAAAAGCCCTAATCAGGTATGCTTTATGCTTCTCTCTTCGGTAGGTTCAACAAAAGGAAGGGTGAAAAGCATGCTATTGGAAGTCGCTGCTTGTCTGGTATCATTACATGGCACAAAGCATTGGTTTGAAAATAGAAACAGCTGGTATGGCCGCAACTTTCAATTGCATTTAGCTTCCATGTGGGTCACTTTATTTCCTATTAAAATGCTAAGTAGTGAAATCAGATGTGTGAGTCCTTCTTCCTTCTCTTCATTAATAAAGTCCTGAAAACATGACAAAAATGAAGGGCCCTGGGAGTGATGAAGAACATATAACAGGCTTTTGTACCATGCAAAAAGCTGGTAGTACAGTTCTCATTCAAGGAAGAAAAATTATTCATGTTGTTCTCCAGACCTGTCCCCGAGCCTGCAGAAGCTTTGCTAGGGCATGCAGGGCTGTTCCCAATCAGTACAGCTTGGCCACGGCTCCTCCAGGACCATTTCCTTCCGAGAGTGTTTATTCCAAGGGCCCTTTCTGTTTCTTTAAAGGACCGCAGGAAGGACTCTGTCCCTTGGCCTTGCATGCCTGAATATTTTTCTTTGCAGCACGCTTTTGCTGAGAAAGGTGAGCGGTGATGGAAGCTTTGTCAGCTGGAAATTGCAGAGGCTGCAGACAGAACAAAATAAATGGGGTGAGGTCCCGAAAAAAAACAGGGTCAGTGAAATCTCGTCCCAATTAAAGGTCAAGTTTGTTGTAGCACATTGCTGACTAGATGTACATGCGAAACGAGGGCACATCCATCATAGCAGAGAGAGTTTATTTTCCTCGTTGCTGTCCTAATGTTATTCTGCTGTAGTAACAAAACTTGTGGTGGCATGGCGGGGCAGGCTGGGAGGGCCGGTAGTGCAGGGGAGAGCGGGTCTCCAGTGTAAGCAGTGACTCCCCATGGTTCAGCTGGCAGGAATGCGTTCCTATCAGCTTTCCCTGCTTCAGAGACTGAGGTGAAACCCCTTCTTTGTCTTGTCTAAGCGTCCGGTGATAATAAATAATAAGCTAGCAGTGTGCTCCCAAAATCAGATGTGGAACTTAATTTTGTCTGTGAACACAGACTCTAAGGAGCAAACATGTTTTGTCTGACTTTGATCCTGCAAAGAAGTCTGAGCTGCCGTCTGCAGTCATACAGTAGTTGTTTCTGTACCCGTGAGTATTTTTTAGCAGAGGATTTTCCATGAAGATCAACCAACCCTTGAAGCGTAGTGGAGAAATACCCCTTCCTTTTGACAGTCTGTTATGAGGCTCAAGTCTTAGTCAATACTTCTCACTGATCCCTGCAAAGCTGTCGCTAACTGCCTTTGCACTACCGGCGTAGATGTGGCAGACTCCTTCCTTACTTACATTAACGTAAATCCCTGGGGCATATCCCTGCCAGAGGTCTTTTAACGTCAAAGCAGGTAGGTATCAGCTGGTGGCAATTAGAAGTGGCAAAGATGGCTTGTGTGCTTGCGCTGCGGCTGCCCACTGCAGCTGGAGTTCTGGGTGGACTGCTGGATGCAGGGACGGAGCGGGGCTTATGGGCACAGTAGGGCTTGGCACAAGGATCTGATAGGTGCAGCTGCAAGCAAATCTCACGTCCTCTTTCTGCTTTTCTATTGACTGTATTGCTGCAATATCAGTGGTAATATCACAGAGCCCAGTCTGACATCAGATGCCTTCTCCCTCCTCTTAAAACCCATCACAAAGCTGGTGCTCAGCAGCAGGTTCTGCTTTCTGCTTCACAACTGGGAACCCGGGGCCGTTTCACCTCCTGTGATTTTTTTT
>VZTL01058601.1:0-26661 GCA_013400535.1 Scopus umbretta | reverse complement strand
TTTTTTTTTTTTTTTGGTAGGCATCTTGCAATCTTCCCTTCTTAGGGAAGAAAAGCTGCACAAAAGTGAATGGCAGAGGACTGCACCATAGGTTTCCCTCACAGGGGACTGCTTGGTTCATGCAAATAAATACAGACTTTTGTGCATGCAGTGGTTAGCAAGAGACTATAGTTTTGATGGTCTGGCTTCATAGTCAGAGCTGGTTGTTTTAAGACATTATCTTTCTCCAGATCCCTTCCTTTCATTGTGCTAGTTGGCTTCTGCCTGTCTCTAACCAGTAAAAAAAGTCGGGTTTTAGGAAGAGAATGGAAAATAATCAGAATCACCCCATAGCCCCAAACTCTTTATTGTAGCACCAGTGGCTTCTGGAGAGGTGGGGGTGGAGAGCTTTTGATGAAACAGTGCAGCTCTTGATTACCCCAAATTATTTGCAGGCTTCTGCACCTTTCAATAATGTGGTTCTGTAGATCTCCTGTAAAGATAGTAGAAAACAATTATATCTGTGCCTTGTGGTGATGCAAGAGAAAAAAATCAGAAGTCTGCCAAAACACCTGGATTTCTGCTAAATTAGAAATTTTACTACATTCAGATATCGAGCAAGAAGTATTGGTATTAAGTAGCAACACAGGTGGGAGGTGGTAATGTAAGTTGCTGTAACATTTCATTTTCAGCAAGCACAGAGAGGAAGAGAACTCTTTTAAACAGTTTTCTTTCCCTGAAAACGCCTGTATTGGAACTTGCATTATTTTAAAAAAATGTAGTTTTGGCATTCAGGATTTTTCTCACTGAATTGTTAGCTTGTTTTCTTCTTGTTGGTAAAGGAGTCAAAGCCTTTTGGCATGCGTACCTGTGTTGGTTGTTGATCCATTCTTTTGCAGTACCAGTCGTTATAGTTAGTGCAAGCTGCAACTTAATCTATTGATAGGAGAGTTGGGCAGTGGTACCGGTGTCTGGGGACAAGGGCAGGTGCAGTAAAGACAGACCCTTCATTAATGGCTTTTTTTTTTTTTTTTTTTTCTTAATGCAAGTGTAGTTAAATTTGGTTCTGTCTTTTTAGAGAAAGGCTTCAAAGTTAAATGAGTGCCATAATGAAAATGTACAAATTCAAGCGGTAGGCTGTTCCATGATCAACAACTTTTTGCTAGTTTAAAAGCAGTGCTCAGCTTGGTAGGCAACTTCTTGTTTATTAGCAGCCTGGAATTGCCACAGGGAAATTTTGGCTGTTGGGCTGTGCTGGTTTCTACCAGGAAGATCACAACAGATGTAATACCTATATCCTCACGATTGTAAATCCTTCAGGCTGATGGGGTTATGCTTATTTGACTGTTTCTCCACAGATGATTTCCCGTGTTGTCTGTATTCAGAATTTATTAGTTGCTACATTAGAGTTGTTGTAATTTTTCAGCTGTGTGATCACCAGTGCAGTAGTGCACGAGGGGTACGTGGAATGAGATCCACTCCCGTGTAGGTGGGGTTGGCTGGGCTGCCCTCCATAGGTGTCTGTCTGTCCATTGGCTGTAGCTCCATCCTAGAGGCAGCTTGCTTCAACACCCTGCTGAAATACTTGAGGCTGACTGCCTGCATTTAGGAAATGGGGATCCTAACACACTTGCAGTATCACACGACGTCAGATGGCACTTTTCTGTATTTCCTCTGGTAAAGCTGCATCTCGGGAAGAAGCTAGAGAACGGTCAGCTCCTCTGTGTGAGGGTAGCCTGAATTGCAGGGTGAAAGAGCATTCTAGATTAGAAGTATTACAAATTCTTACACATTTTAGGAGAACTGCTCACACCTTCATATCATATAAATTTGCTATTTTTTTAATTTAATAAAGCCTAGTTTTCTATTGAAATAAGTATCTAGGAAGAATAGTGTTAAACTGTGTTTAATATATGGATTTCAGTACAGTTAGTTTCTGGTCATTTTGTGGGCGGTTTATGTTTGCCTTAACATGGGCAGCTAGTGCCCGTACACGGTTCCTGCCTGGACTCCAGCAGCTGCTCCAGGAGGCCATGAGTCTGCAGCAGTGTCCCTGTGCCATCCCCCAGCCCTTTGGGAGCCCAGGAGATGCCCTGGAGCATCTCAAGTGGCACCAGACACCTGTGTTGAGGCAGCTGGATCACATCCTGGCTGTTGTGAATTTAAGGCATCGTGATGTAACATTTAGTTTTGTCATGTGGTATTTCTGAGGATTTCACTGGCTGCAATTGCAGTGTCTGTTTTCACGTATGTGGATTAATTATTCCTTACGCCACAATTTATGGGGCTATATTGCTTCTGTGCTGTATCTCTGTTCTCTTCCTTTCTTCTCCCTTTACCTCCTCCACAGAAGTACATCTGAAATACTGTTGGGTTTGGTATGGCTGCAGGGATGATTACACCATGACAGCAGCTAATTTAATAAACAATAAAGCCGCTGTTTTGTATATGTAAAGTTTGTCAATGGAAATAATGTTATCTGTGCACTTTTTATCACCCCCACCACCAGCAGAATGTGCAGGCATGGCTTTGGCATTTCTAACCTATGCATTAGGCATTATTTATTGCTCAGAGCCACTGTCTAAGCTGTTTTAGGTGGACTTTCCTGTCCTTTTAAGTGGTTAGTGTACAGGTTTTGTATTAACTGATTTGGTTAATGGTGTGATTTTCCTAGTTACTGAAATACTTAAATCATTTCGACCTCTAGCGTGGAAGGCATTAAACATGTAAATGTATGGGAATGAGTTATACAGGTATAAACACATGTCTCTGTAGGCACATGTGTGTGTCCACACCAGGAATCACAACAATGTAATTGTAATGTATATAAGTTAGAGTTAATGAAAATAAGGGCAGTGTACGGTCCTGTGTTTCTCATACTACATTCTGTGCTCATAACACCCACATCTTCAATGCCTCTGTGTATGTTCACATGCTATCTGGATTGCCTTTCTCAAAGAATTTATAATCTAGGACGTTAGCCTGGAAGTATCATTTTCAGTCTAGATGGAGGAATCTGTGAGCAGGTGAGCTAAGTAGTAAAGAGAAACAGAAATGTTCGAGAGAAGTATAATAAATGTGTTATTGTGTAGCTGGCCTTGCAGCTTTTCTCATTGCAATTAAAGTCAGCTTTATAGGAAAACATTATTAGGGCAGCCAGGATGACCTTAGTTAGTTGTCTTCCTGGTGTATGTGTAGTAATACCATCTCCAATACACGATTACCTGCTGCTGTGCACAGAGAAATGTGGTTCTTAATTAATAAACAGGTCATCAGCAGCTCCTGTTCCTCCTCACAGTTCAGCGGGTGTCCTTGGGCTGTATCTTCTGCATATTATTCGAGTCTTGTTCTACAGATTCATTCTTGCATGCTTTCTTTGCAGCATTCTCCAGTCTAGTACCTTCTTGCTTCACTCAAAGGAGCTCAGAAAAATAAGGCAGGCATGCTTAGTGGTAGCACCGTGCAGGAAATCTGACACACTCTTGGACAGAGTTCATTTCTCCAGGGCAGCCCCTGTCTGCCTTACCTGCGTTCCTTTCCTCAAACCCCTTCCTCACCTGTTAGACCGTCTTCTATTCCTCCAACAGATGAAGGAGGAGTTCCGTGGGCAACAGTCTAACTCTGGCTTCTCCCCAGATTGCATGCTTGCCTGGATTGAGGATGCTGTGGGAAAACAGTAGGTCATTAAAGACCAAGTCTAAAGTGCAGAGGGAAGTTTGCAAATGAAAGTTGCAGGAGCATCTCTAATACCTGACATATCTTGTGAAGCTTGTTTGGACTACCTTAATAACATTCTTTAGATGTGTATATTTTCCCTTTGTCTATTCTTGTAGGGCTTTAAAAAAGCAGGCTGAACCTCCTCTCCACCTTCCCTAGCAAATTTGTCTTGTGACAGTCCGAGCCCAAGTTCAGCCTAGCAGGGCTGAAACCTGTTAATCTGTTTTAGAGGCTTCTGCGGCACAAGCTAGCAGTAGCAAATTGTTGTCCTCTGCATGAACTGCACTTGAGAAGGATGTTACGAACTCTGCAAGTGACTTTCACGGGTATTTATTGAGAGCAGAGGAGCAAGGATGTTTGGGAATACTTTATTACATTCTGGGCTCTGGAGGATGGTGTTTTCTGGGGATACAGACTTGCCATAGTTAACAGCTAAAGGTTTTAGAAGCACTTTCTCTCTCTGAATTTTATTCTTTAATGAGAAGCTTTCACTTAGGCTTTAATGTAGAAGCGGCCCCTTTCTCTCTACAGAATCGGTCCCCGTAGGATCGCCCCGTACAGCACGCAGAGGTTAGTTGTACAATCTTTTGCCTTTATGGGCTGCAATGCAGGAGGAGTTTGTGCAACTCTTGCAGCGGGAAGGGCAAGTGTGTTCTTGTCCTGCCTATGGAAACATGCTGTCCTTTCTCTTAGAGGAGGCAGCAGTTAACAAAACAACATAGACAGGATTTCTGGCTAAGTAGTCACAGAGTTGTGGAGATCTTGGAAAGCTCAATTCGTTATGGTTTCATTGCAATGATTCTCATTTACAGGGGCACAGGCTCCAAGCATATGAAGTGTGATGCCTAGTTCCCAAAGTAACATCCTGGAAAGGGGCAGAGTTAGCAATATCATAGCGTGTTTTACATAGCATATATGTGTTTAACTGGGCTATCTGTTGGTTTTGGATCCAGAACTTATTTTGCTGCTACTTTTCTAAGGGATTTCATGGAGAATCTCAAAGTGTTTCCTAATTTCCAGTGATTTGTATGTGGATTTTTGATGCTGAGTCTTTTCAAGGGTACAGAGGAAATAGTGAGAGCTAATAGTGGTTTGAATGAAATTCATGAAAGCGGAGGGGCAAACTTGATGTACGAAGGAATACAACAAAGAATTTCCCCATACTGAGAAGGGCTTTTTTTTTGGTTGTTTGGGGTTTTTTTCCCAACACCCAGATTTTTGAAAGGGAAATGGCTCTGATAGCTTTTTCTAAGTTGCTTTAACAGCGTTCTCTCTTTTTGGAGTCTGCATTTATAGATTTATTGATAGGGATTTGAAGATGGGTATTGCTAACATGTCTTTTTTAAGAAAAATTGATAGGCTCGAAGGAGAGTGGGTTGGATTTAATATATTTTTGCTTTTTACTTAAACGTGATCCCAAGACTACTATTTTTTACATTGCTGCCTGCAAAAGGGGTTCAGTATTCTGAATATATAGATTATCATGGCCTTTGGGATGTTGTGCATCCACCAATTTAGCTACTTTCTGGCTTTTGGTATTGAACGATAAACACGCCAGTTCTGCTCCTATCCTCCATTATATGTACTCACAGCAAACCTGACCATCTTAAACATGATTAAAATATAATTCAAAAGTTATTAGCTAATTATGACTCAAAGTACTTAATTTGCCATTGCACCCTAACAACTTAAAGGTACTCCTGATAACTTGGTAATAACCGTATCATAAGCAAAAGGACACGGTTGCTACTAACTTAATAGGCAGCTTCCCTCAAGATAAAACATAAATAACGTACCTTAGTGAAATTGGATTCAAGCTTAGTAAAATTATCTTGGCAAGCAAAGAGAATATTTGTTAATTTTTCTGTGAAATGTTATCATTGCCAAGAAAACTTGGTTACAAAAAACAGAGATGGAAAATGTATTTGCATGAATAATTGATTTAACATTTCATTGGTTTAAATGATTTTAGGAAAAGTGGTTTTGATACGCTCTGGAAAACTAAAAGTTTTTAAGGACTTATTTGCAAGATACCAAACCCTGTAGGAGATGTGGGGTTTAAAGGCTTGCAGTCTGCTCTTCAGTATATCCAGTGCATGAGCGAGCCTGAAAAAAAGAAGAGCAAGGAGAGATGGCGTTGTAAAGCATAAAATCCTGGTGGTCAAGCTGCAGCTGTGGAGCAGTGGGCATGCAGGTGAGCCATTGTGTGTAGCTGCTCATTGCCTGATGTCCTCACAAATGGCCGAAGCAAAGCACCTTTCGTGACGAGAGGGGTGGTGGCAAGTATATGCAGCCTCTTCCCCTGTGCTGAGTCTCCTTGACTTGGCGTGCGGGGTGGGTCAGTCGGAGCTGGCTGGTCGGCGTAGCGTCTCAGGGTCGTAGAGGAAGAGAGGGGCTTGGATAGTGGTTTGGCTGAAGGAACAGCCTACTTTGGGACTGCAAGACTTAAGTTTTCTGGAGACAGGTCTGTATGGTAGCAAAAGGGCTTGAGGGAGCGCTTGGTCTGTGGAGACAAGCAAAACTGTGAGGGTCAGGAATAGACGGGTTGTCTTGAGAAGTGTCAGCAACTTCAGCGTCTGTCAGATGGAGGAACCTCACTTTGTCAAAAGTGATGGGGATTGTGGGGATGAGGATCCTCGTTTGGGGCGGAGGAACAACTGGAGAGCAAAGGACAGGCCCCTCTCAACCACATCTGAAGCCTGTAACGCAACCTAGAGGTTTAGGCGATTTGGCTGCCACGGTATTGACATTGCCTTTAAAACACTTACCTGCCCAGCCTTGTGTGAAAAGTTGCAGATTTGAGTTGTAGCCTGTTCCTCTTATCTGTCTGTATCTCTTTGGTATACCAGAGCAGAGAGAGCAGGTATATGGTAAACAGAAACTCCCTGGCCCATGATCTGCAGTCTGGGGATAGTGCTCTTCTGGCCTCACCCTTGCTGCCATCATGCGATATGGGAGATGGTTTCCATCTGCCCACACGCACAGTCTTCTGGCCATGAGTCACCACAGTTTTTGACATCCCATCCCAACTACTTATTCCAATTTTCTAAAATGTCAGCGTTTCTACAAGTGCCATTTAGGTCTGGGTGGGTGACGGTCCTGAGTTTGAGGATGGGGGTTTGAATATCCCGGGAGAAGGCTGTGACAGAGCCTACGTTTTTTGGCCTACTTCTGTTGGACATTTAGGCACCCTGCACCCACCATAAGGCTATCAACCAGTATGTTATGTACATCGGGGGAGTTCCTGTATTAGTTGTATTTCATAGTGCAATTTTTACTTGTGGTGTGAGTCTCCTAGGTAGCTAGATCACCTGTTTAGCAGGGAAAAGGCAGGTTTTAATTTTTCTTGGAAAAATTTCCTTTTTGGGCCAACAGAGATTAGGGTGTTGCTATTGACTTCTGGAGCCTTAGCCATCCATTTTATAGTTCACCCCAATGTTTCCTATGACCCACATATTCTCTTTTGTTCGTCTGTCATCTAGTTACACGTCTCATCATCTCTACGCTCATCTGTGGCATAGAAAGCCATAGCTTGCTCTCGTGTAAGTAACATTCCTGCAACATGACTACATGGTGTTGTGCAATTTATTCTTTTCCAGTTAATGTGTCAGTTTGTCCATGTGGGTTAGATCCAATGACTATTAGTTCATTTTGTAATATGTCTGATTTGCTTTCATCTCTGCTTCTGGTGCTGCCTCTGATCAGGCACGTTATAGCAAATCCCATGTTTCTTTTTTTTTTTTTTCCTCTGATGCATTCCCTGACAATAGTACCTCACTTATTTCAGGTCCCTCCCATCTGCTCCTCACATGCTTTACTCTTCATTTAAGAATATTCACTACTTGTCTATCTCAATTTCTTCTTAATGTTTTATTAAAAGCCCTCTGAGCTTGCCCTTACCTTTTCTTTTGTTTCCATGCTGGAATAAAAATCTTAAGATGTTTGAAATGATCTCCATGTAAATGATTCAGTCCTTTAATCTTTAGCAAATATTTCCACAAAAGTTTGACATCCCTCTACTCAGTATCTGGGATTTATCTGTTCTTTAAAATGCCATGTAACATTTTCTTTTAAATCTCATGAGAACTGGTACCTCTTTCTGTACATCCTTCTTGCTGTGTCATTTTGGCTCCTATATAAATACCTTTTCTGTAGAAGGTTTAATGAGATTTTAGGTTTTAATACATTTTTCCCCTGTTACCTTTGCTTTATAATCATTGCATTCATGCCTCTTCTGATAATGTAGGAACTGTCTGTGCCAAGGAATTCCTGAGACTCATGGACATGAAACCTTAAATTAAATGTAAGAAGGAAGAGATAAGAACAAATTATAATAGCACTGAGAGCAAGAGATTACAACAGGGTATTTGGTTAAAATGTGTTTTTCATAATATATGTTCCTGAAAATTGCAAATGTATTCTGTTATATCATGTTTATGAGCCAACTTTTGTTATGTGGTTATAAAGATTTCTAGGTATTGAGTTACTGTGGATCCAAATGATGCGAGGTATTCAAAAAAGAAGAGCAGGTTGTTACTGTCATAGTGGTTCTCTGAAAGAATAGAAACCTCATCGTTCTCTATTTGGGTAGTATAGTGTTTGTCCCTGGCGTGGATACCTCTTCAAATGTACTAGCTTCTAGGGGACAGTGCAAAATTATATATTTAGGCATACAAGGAAGGAAAATTAAATCGCCATGAGATGAGCATACCATTAAACAGATCTAATTTTTAATGGGCTTTTATGCAAATTGCCTTTGAGCACTCAGTAAAAGAAAATGAAAAGAAATTAATAAGGACAACGTGGACTAAAAAGTCCCAGAGAAAAAAAAGTAAAAGCCTATTCCAGCTTACTCTCCGCACACCCCAGAGTGTTAAATAAGCATTCCCATTAGCCACATAAATATAATGATGTGATAATAAAGCTTGCATTCACTTATCCTTTTAAGGGCCAAACCCCTACTCACTTCACCACAGTGGCTCCAACCAGGTGAGTACGATTTCAGCTAAAATGCTTCTTCTTTCCCATGCCATTCATTATCGGAGGGAGAGAGATGTGTTTTCATGACTGCTTCGCCCTTCACCAGCCCCTGAACATCCGACCTCGGTGGAGTCCCCGGCAATTATTTGCCCTGCCCTTAGCACGGGATTACGGGTGCCAGGGCATCGCTGATGCTCCTGCTGCTGCACAGTTTGCTCTGCAGGGTTATTGGAAGGGCTTCGCACCAGAGTTTTCCTCCCTTTGTTGTTGTTCTGCAAAAGACACAGAGAGCAGGGAAAGCTGACGGCTTAGGACTCTTGAAAATAGTTTATTGCAAAAGATTTTCAGTTTGTAGTGTCCTCTGATAATGACAGTAGCATGGAAAATAATATGCTCTATGTAATAATAAAGAATCTGTTTTCTTGGGGGAGGGGGGGAACAAAAAAGGTTTATTTCAACCTTAGATTGAAAGTAATGCAATATTCTGCGTGCTTGCCAACATCAAAGCTCGCATCTTTTCCATGTTCCTTGTATCCTTTTGATTACAAAAGGGACAAATTTTAGGTCTGTCTACTGAAGCCATTAAAATGATCTGCAGAACTGTCATTTTTCTTAGTGTTAAGAAAGTTGTGCAATAGTTGGCTTGTTTAATTAATATTGACCATCTTGTTCCTAATTATTGCTGTTTTCCCAAATTCTCAACTGAATATACTAAAGGGAAGTCTTTCTCTTTATGTGTCCAATAATATATTTAAATATTTATACACTGAGAGAGCAAGGTTATAAACACACTAGCAGACTGAGTATATTTTTATGCTTGACAAACAGGACTTCTTTCTGAAGAATTTGAGAAATTCTGTAAGCAATGTCATCTTCCTGTGCTAGCTTTTTGGTCTAGAAATGCTGCTATGGAAGTGCTGGTCTATGGGGAGAAGGGTCCATTCCTGTAGTATTTTATGGAATTGAAACACTGATCTCTTCTGTGTCCCGTGGTTTTCTCCCTGCTAAAACCAGGCTTGTGGCTGTACCTGGTTTTGTCCTGAAAGTAAAAGCAAATTATCCAATGGAAGCAGTGTTTTCCACTGGTTATATTTTCAACCCTTGAAGCATTCGATTTCTGACAGTGGAATATGATACTTAAAGCCACAGACATTAATTATTACCCATTGGAGGTCGCACTTTCAACCCATGGGACATTAATTTTCCTGATATACAGAAAATTCCAGCCTGTTAGTTTTAATTAAATATTTCAGAAGTACATTTTCTTGTAAATGGACTACAGGTTTTTTTTATCCTTTACCCTTGATATTTGGCCAATTCTGCATATAATTATCAGCTTATTTTGCAAGCCTCCTTCAAACCACTTTCCTGTTTGGAAATCCATTCAGCTGTTATGTATTTATCATTTAAAAAAAAAAGTTATCTTTGCCAATCATTGGCCACTGTTGTCAAGAAGGAGATGGGGAAAAACATCTTTCAGGATTTCTTGGGAAGTGAAATTATAATAAACATGACTTAACAGTCCCTTCTCATGCCAGCAGATTGATGTCTCTTATGTATTTATAATTGCAGTGTGAGGCCAAGCAGGAGTAACAGCAGAGCTATGGGTGACAGGGAGGATGGTTACTCAAATATTATTGTATAGAAAAGTTGCCAAGCGAGGCACAGCAGAGAGCTTGCCACTGTGTTTCCAGGAACCCAAGAGTACAGGGGGAAGCTGGAGGATGAAGGCGTTGGTCGCTCCCCAGGTCCTGGCGTAGCCCAGTCTTCTCTCCCGACGGGTGTAGCAAATGCAGCTTAGGAGAAGGACCATGTCACCAGATATGGGTCCCATATTTTCTCAAGTCTTTCTGTGGAGGACACTGGTAGGAAGCTGGAATCTACATTTTTCCATCTGAAAAGGAAAAAGGCTTTGATTTTGTTTACAGAAGACTCTCTGCTGGGGTTCTACCCTTCCAAAGTTGTTTTAACATGTGAAAGTGCAGTTGTGTATTGCAAAGGGATCCTGGGGGGGAATTGGGACTTGGCAATTACTTGGGTTTTTCTGCTGCTGCAAAGCAGCAGTGCACTAAGGCAGCACTTTCTGTTAACTCTTCCAGCCCAGACCCAATGGCTTTCAGGTCCCAGGTAGCACTTCTGATAGTTGCGTGCTCTTGTCAGCATTATGGTTTTGTCAGAAGGCTCCATCCTCTGATACGATCTTGTTTTTCTCCTAAACAATTAATAAAATGAAGACAAGAAGCCTAGAGGTTTAAAATCATAGAATGGTTTGGATTGGAAGGCACCTTAAGATCACCTTCCACTAGACCAGGTTGCTCAAAGCTGCATCTGGCCTGGCCTTGAACACTTCCAGGGATGGGACATCCACAACTTCTCCTGGGCAACCTGTTCTAGTGCCTCACCACCCTCCTAGTGAAGAATTTCCTCCTTATATCTAATCTAAATCTACCCTCTTTCAGTTTAAAGCTGTTACCCCTTGTCCTATCACTACATGTCTTTGTAAAAAGTCCCTCTGCAACTTTCTTGCAGGTCCCCTTCCGGTACTGGAAGGCTGCAATAAGGGCTCTCCAGAGCCTTCTCTTCTCCAGGCTGAACAACCCCAACTCTCTCAGCCTGTCTTCATAGGAGAGGTGCTCCAGCCCTCTGATCATTTTCGTGGCCCTCCTCTGGACTCGCTCCAACAAGTCCATGTCCTTCTTATGTTGGGGGCCCAAGAGCTGAAGACCTTAAACATGTAATTATAGTAGTAATTTAGAACTAGGTAAATGCTGCAGAAAACAATTACCATTATACATTTCAGTAATGACTGACTTGGCCAAATATTTGTGTTTACTATGTGAATTCCATGACAGATTCCAAGATGATATGCTTGAGTATAGGGGAAAATGAATTCTAAATGCCGAGTACATCCATATTAGACATAAATGTTGCTTATCCACCTAGTGAAGAGGAATCTGTATTATATGACCTGTCACGGCTTAAATTTTGAGCAGCAGGGCAGGCAGTGATAAGTATCCAAGGAAGAAAGCTTGACTTCTGTGAAGGGATGACTTTGAAAAAAATATTTTGTACCTGATCATTCTGCAAAATCTATTTAATTCCTTATATGTTACAGATTTCATGTGACTTGAATTGATTCAGGGATTTCCTACAGAATTGTAAATGGCTGGTTGAGGTTAATGGGATTTTATTTCTTTCCTGATCTTCATCTCTCCCAGCCACTGAGAAAGAATAGATGAGACTTGTATTCTGTTCACAACTTATTACTCTGTGTACTACCGAGGTCTCTGCTGCGGGCACAGGCATCGCTTCAAACTCCATTTGGGTTGGCTGTGCCATTTTCAAAGGGAGAGTGTATGGCTGTGGGTGTGAAGTGGTGTGTGGTCACCTGGAGCCCCATCCCTCTGCAGTTCCCTGAGACCCTGCTGCAAGCACTGCTGTCTCCCCCTCTTTGGGAACTGCTTCTGTCTTTTGCCTCTTGAACCTTTCCTGGAGACCCCCTTCTGCTGGCTGTGATGGATGGGGGTGTCTTGTGGCCTAGGAAGCTTCATGCAGCCAGGAGGGCTGATCGCCTCTGAATTTTTGGCATTTTTTTTGTCTACTGGAGGTGGGGAATGGTTGTTTCTTCACTTCTTTTATAAAAAAAAAATAGCATGCCATGACTCTTTGTTTTGTTTGCTGTATCCTCTTCATGAGAAGACAGATTTGTACCTTACCTATGCCACAAACTGAGCGTGCTCAGAGAACAGAAGTGCCTGTTGGGCCCCTAGCTCCATGCTGATGTACAGTAGTGATGCTATTGTATGCTGTTTAGTAACCTGCAGAGGTTTTACTGTGCTGGTTCCTGCAACAGATTGGTTATATTGGGACAAAAAGCTACATATCAATGAGCCCTTTCGTTAAAATAATGAAATTGCAGAATCTGCAGAATATTGGAGAATGTAACAAGTTGTGACAAGGCTCTGAAATTGCATCCCAAATTGTCGGTAGTATTTCCCACAGAGTGTCCGTGTGACATATCACAGGTAAGCTATTTCGAGACCATTTTGTTTACAGTTCTGGTGTTGGAAAGAATCAACAAGTACTTCCACATTGCACATACAGACATATAAACAGGCACACAAAATCAAACCTACCAGTCACTCCTGCTGATTTCATTGGGAAACCACCAGTGACTCAGGAGCATTTTGCAAACGCCCCAGCACAGAAACAGAACATATATTTTGTGTTACTCTGGCAAGGGTTTTGTTCAGAGTTTTCAGCCCTTCCTGCTCCTGTAACACACACTCGTTTGTGAGGCACACGTCTAGAAATCATGTGTGCACCCAGCGGCTGATGTTGCAAGAACTGTTGAGAAGCAGAGGCTCTCTAGGTGGCTGCATGGTTCTGGTGGTTGGTGGGTGGTCTCTAAAAACTGAGGCATTTTTCCTGATTATTTTAGTGTGTGCTAATTGGTACCTGCCACAAACAGTTAATTTCTACTGTGAAATTGTTATCTTGTATTGAAATGTTACAACCTTTGTATCCCAGACTACTTATTCCCACAATGTGCTGGCCTCCGCAGCTATGCCTGTCCAAGTGTTGGTTGCAGTAAATGGCATCCAAAAAATGAACTGGGTTTAAAACCAAACAAAAACCAAACAAACAGCAACAACAAAAAAAAATTCTCAAGTGCAATTTCCAGACTAAATCGGGTTGACTGTGCAGTCCCCAGGGAAGCATAATGGAGTCAATCAAGGGGGTTGGTGCATCTGGGAGGGCTGAGGTCTGCTGATGGGGGCTATTGAGAGAGATGTCCAAAATCATTGAAGGGGTGTCGTGTCATGAGACATGGATTTGGGCAGCGAGGCTGGTATGAAAGGTTCCTGCCTCAGCTGCTTCCATCTCCATAGCAGAGCTATGCTACTTAGAAGTTTCTGAGGCCACGCTGGAAAACACCCAGCTTAAATTGTAGTTTAAAACCAACCCTTTTCTTGTAAAGCAGGGTCGTAGATCTGCTATGGTGGAGTCGGTGTGAGGGGCTTTTGCAATGTCGGGCTGTTTGAGTGGCTGCTGAGCTGAGCTTGGTCTGACTCTGCCGCTCGCCTCTCGTTTCCTCTCCAGAATCGGCCGGCTTTTTGATGGCACGGAGCCCATTGTCCTCGACAGTCTCAAGCAGCATTATTTCATCGACAGAGATGGGCAGATGTTCAGATATATCTTGAATTTTTTAAGGACATCGAAACTCCTCATTCCTGATGATTTCAAGGTGAGCTTTCAAGGGACTTGGGTGTTTTGCACGTACCTCGGTGTAAAGCAAATATCTGGTGTGTAGTCAAAACAGAGCCCTAGACCGGGGCGGAACTTGTAGGGTACGGTGTTTGATTTTAGGTACGTGGCAAAAATAAGTGTGGGGTTGCTGAAGTGACATCTGTCAGCCTTTCCTAGAGTGGCATCAAGATTAAATTTTCCCTTCCTGGCTGCAGCGTAATAGAGCAACCTTGACATGTTTGACCTAGGGAAATTAAATATCGTAGGCTGCTGATGGAGACAAAAAGGATGTTACAATATGGAACTGACTGCTTGTGAACTTGGCTGATTACTTGTCCCCTCATCCGCCTTTCTACTTCCCCTCTGACTGCAGCAGCTCCAGCTTCCACTCCCACGCTGAAATTCAGAGAATGGTGTGGGAATCACAGTATTGACAAAATAAACTGCACACGTGGTAATATTTGAGCATTAAGTCATAGAATATTTTCTCTCTCAGGCTCTTGAATGCATACTACAAGTTTAATTTTGGAATTCTAGAGAATTCAAGGATGAATAGTTCCACATTTATTATTTAAACTTTAACAAAGAGTCTGCTTTTTTTTCTTTTTAATAACAAATTAAAGTTGTGGTCGTTCACCATGTTAGACATTAGCCTACAGAGGTAGAGTTTCAGACTCCATGTGATGTTCTGTGTTTATCTGCTTGTAGGTATGTGGGTGTATATGTGGTGTCAGTGAAGAAAGCACTGGAGACCGCGGTTGTAATCACAACAGATCTTTATCGTTACTTAATGAATGCATATTAGCGTAGCTGACTGTGCCATTAGTTCACTGTAGGAAATGCAGCAATTCAGATTGAACAGGAAAGGCGATGGGGAAGGGTTAGAGCAGTTCACACTGGTGTGCAGTCTTTTATCCCTCACATCTGAGACAGATTTTCAGATGTTTGGGGCATAATAGGTGTGAGGTTGAGTTCAAGAGCCGTATTGCGGCAACCTTTGAATCATCTGCTGTAGACGCATAGTTACTTCTCCCGTGCGTGACAAGAGTAGACCTATCTGACTAATGTGGGAGTTTGGAACTGGTCGATAAGCACCATATCCCTCTTGTGAAGCTTTAGCGTGGCTTTGTGCTGCTCTCCGCATTTGTCCTGAAGATAATCAGAAATACAAAAAAAGGAGAAGCCACCTTCCATGCAGTATTAAGAAGTTACGTATACAGAGTCTTTTCAACACATAAATGTATGGTAGCTATGCTGAAATGAAAAATGTAACTCCTGGCAAGTTCACCCGACCAAAATGATGTTCAAAGGGGTGTCCTTCCCAGTTATGCTTTAAGGTGTCCAAAAGATCAGTGCTTAAAAAGAACAGTGATCCTTGTTTCTTGGAAATATATAGATTAAGTGACTTTTTTGTTACACATTAAATGTAAGCAGTATTTTGAGCATGATTTAGGTGTCCCATTCTTATCAAATATTTGGTTTCTAGCTCAAATTCAGGGCCATATTGATGGTTAGCAGTCTTCTCTTGTCATTCTATTCCTCTGTCTTCCCTAATTCTCACATATTGCTTTTCTCTGTATAAATATTTTCCAAATGGTCTTATGCTTTTAAACCTAGAAAAACAAGATTTTTTTTTTATTTTTTTTAAATTTAAAAAATGGCATTAGACAGACTCCAGATCATCAGTTCTAAATTACTTCTGTACTGGCTATGCTTAGAAATGTGTTCTCTCTGCTCTGGTGTTTGAGATGATGTAGTAAACAATACTGTTGGCAAAATAGGGAGGTATTAAAAAATACTTAATTTTTAAAATGCAGTAATATGTGCAATCCATTATGCAAATATCGGAATCATTTTACACTAAGAACCATTGCAGGCTTCCTCATTTACATTCTTATACCTGTTACAATGCCTGCTAGTATTGCTGTAAGACGTGATGGATCCTAGTGATGAATTTTCTAAATCCTGATTGAATTCTGTTCCATCTGTTCAATGAGGTCATTATTCTATGACATCACTATGGGGATAAAATATGGGGGGGAAGTGGGATTTTTGCCTGGATTATTCCATAGCAGGAGGGAGTTGAGCAAGCATAGCCTTCCCCTCCCCTCCCAAGTGCTGCTATACCCAGTCTGTTTCAAGTGGCTGATGGTTATTTTGTGCTTGCACTGTTATTTTATTACACCTTCTACACGGTAATTACGAACTATGTCTGAAGGGTTCCAGATCTAGAGCGGCGTTAGCCTGAATAACCATATACATTAAGTGGTACATTAGCAATGCCACTTTCTTAATTGTGCGCAGTAATATATGTGTCTTTCAGGACTACAGCTTGTTATATGAAGAAGCAAAGTATTTCCAGCTTCAGCCCATGCTAGGAGAGATGGAAAGGTGGAAACAGGACCGGGAGAGTGGCCGCTTCTCAAAGTCTTGCGAGTGCCTGGTGGTGCGAGTTGCCCCAGATCTTGGAGAGAGGATTACACTGAGTGGCGATAAGTCATTGATAGAAGAAGTGTTTCCAGAAATCGGTGATGTGATGTGTAATTCTGTCAATGCCGGCTGGAATCACGATTCGACGCATGTCATCCGATTTCCACTGAATGGATACTGTCACCTCAACTCAGTTCAGGTAGGAAGTCACATGAGCATTTTTTGGAAGGGAGCCTGCTGGCCAGGTACCAGTGGGTTGACCCTCTTCCCTGTCACTGGAGCATTTTGGTGAACAAAATCAGCTGGAGGCTTTGAGCTAGTTATTTACTTCTGTGGGTCAGGGCTGCTTTCTGGACTTAATTCACACGTATCATCACTAAATCTCTTTGCAAGCAAACTACAGTAGTGTTCAAAACCTGCTTTAGGAGATACATGTTTGCCTCAATATGAAGACATTGCATATTTGGAGAAACATTTTTTTGGCATTTGAATATAGGGCAACCACTCAAACCTGCTTCCAATCCCTTGCCCTGCTTGTTATAAATTGTTTTCTAGATTGATGAGAGGGCACAAGGATATCTCAAGCCAGGGAGGGAAGATGTCACATCCCCACAGAGCCTGTTGTGAGGGCATCGGGAGCTGTCCCTTCACCTGAGAAAGACTGTGGAGATGCTCTGACTGCTAGAGTCCACAGGAGCTCTGAAACTAAATAGGAAGAACAGAGGAGCAAAAAGGTGAAGCCACAGTCTCTTACTCTGGGTGTAACAAGTGAGAAGTGAGGGGAAAGGGGAATTAATGTGAGAAAAAGACAGTGGGACAGTAGCATCGGCCAGCTACTGAAAGGAGGGCTACACTTCCACAGAGGGAAAACACAGCCAGCGTCTTCCTTCTTCCTCCTCCTTCCTCCTGAAATAGGACCCAGTATTTCTGGAGAAAGGAGCAGCCTGCAGCCACAGGAGAAGGCATCTGTTGAGTCTTACCCTCGTAGAGGGGACTTCGCCTCAGCCCTCTCTGCTGTATTTCAAACTGGGACATCCTAGGAGGACTTTGACCCTTCAACGAGACTATCAGGCAAGGCGTGTAATATGAAGGGTACAGCGGGGGGGAAGTTATCACAGGTGTGGTTAAAAACTAGTGTGTCCTTTTTCCACTGTTACCTAGGTCTTTTGCATTTGATAAAGACCTCTCTAATACTTCTTGAATAAATCGCCATATACTTTTTACTTTGGATGAAGAGAACATGTTCCGTCTTCCCTTGCTGTGGTAACAAAGGCACGTCTGCTTATCGCAAACAGGGACCCATCCTTTTCTGTGGCCTCAGGGAAGGACCCTCCTCTTTCACTTTCAGCTGTTTTTCCTAATGTTTTATGGCATAGTAGAGGCCTGTTCCAATAGCACAAAGGTTAATGGTTTTAAACGAAAAGAGGGTAGATTTAGACTAGATATAAAGAAGAAATTTTTTACGATGAGGGTGGTGAAACACTGGAACAGGTTGTCCAGAGAGGTGGTAGATGCCCCATCCCTGGAAACATTCAGGGTCAGGTTGGATGGGGCTCTGAGCAACCTGATCAAGTTGGTGTCCCTGCTCTCACTGTAGGGGGGTTGGACTAGATGACCTGTAAATGTCCCTTCCAACCCAAACTATTCTATGATTCCATGTAGCAATAGCTAAACTCAGTAGCTGTTATGAAATGGATAAGAAAAAATCTGGGAGACAAATGCAGGTAACTTCCAGAGTAATTATAATAAATTTAAAAGTATAGTGTCATCTGGTTTATCCTTTGTTGGTTAAAAACAACCAACCTCACACACGTGTCTCCACCTCATTAGCACACCCAGCACTTCGGAGTGAGAACACTTCTTCACATCTGGAATTGTCACTAGCACTATTGACGCTGTTTGGTTCAGATACATCTCCTAAATGCTGCACACTCATGAGCGAGTTCTCACACAGAAGAGACTTGCAAACTGAGCTTGGTGTCTTCCCATCTGCCAAGTCCTGCTGTCCAAGTAGAGAAGCTCTGCTCCCTCCACAGAGGAAGCGAGCTGAGCACCACGGTATGCGCTGAAGGCTCGCCAGGCACTGTGTATGTGCTAGCACTTAACACGGGAGTCTGGGTAAACCTATCTAGACCTATGGAGATACAGTTAACCCATGTTATGCTTGGACAGTTGTCTCTTACTGGCCTTTACTGTCACGCTGAAACATCAAAGTTGTTTTGTTGTAGTGACTAATGCAAATTTAGAACAGCCTTAGATGTAAGATTACAACTGAAAAGGGACTTTCAGGGAGGGTTATTTAGCTACATGTCATATAATAGTTCTCAAAGCAGTTGTATCCTTTAGCAGTTTATCACTTATTCTGATGCTTACATTTTTGTCACACAAATAAGAATTGACAAGCATATTTGCTGATGTGAAGAACCTGAGTCAGCGTGGCAAAATATGCACAGGCTTCAAGAGAGATGATGATCCCACGATGATAATGCTGCATCTTCCATTTTGGGGGGACGTAAGCATCTCCCAGCCCTAATAACAATGTGGGGCGGGACAGGGACTACCAGTACACCTGGAGAGTGAGGTACAGACCAAATAGTTTGTCCAGGGCTGGGCTAGTTTCCTGACCACTTTTTTCCGCCGCATTTTTTTCTCAGGATATAAGTTCTCATGCTGTATTTTTCAGTGGCTTGCACTGAGACGTTTTGGGGGGATTTTGGCTTATATTGTTAACATATAAAGATGAGGGTAAACAAAAATTGCCACGGATGTGTTGATGGTTGCTTCTGAGTCTCTTTTCCGACCCCCTCCTTTCTGAGATTTGTCTGCTGTGCAATTAGCCTTGCTCAGGTGTTTTGGAAAGACACTTGCCAACCTGAAGCAATGCATGTAAAGACGTGGCAAGTCTTGTTTTAAGCATTTTTAAACTACAGCTTGCTTCTCCCCGCGCCGTGATCCTCTGCAGCCTTCTGCTGCTCTGCTTGCCTTTGCTGTCCCAGCACACATGTAAGCTGATTTGCTTACTGGTGAAACAGCTGGGAAAGACTGGATAGGCACCTGCTCCCAACACAATCCCAATGAGGTTGTGTTGGACATGCTGGACAGAGTGTCCCATGTCCTGTGGGGTGAGGGAACATCAGTACCCCCCTTGGGGCTAGTGGTTGCCACAGCTGGCCCTGGTGAAGCCCTGGAAGAGCCTCCCTCAAAGGTGAGGCAAAGGAAGCCCAGGCAGCAGAACAGATAAAGATGATGATAAAAGTAGCAAAGAGTATAAACAAGGGAAAGAATGCCTCAGCCCTGCAGTTACAGTAAACGAGCATGAACATGGGTAATTTTAAAAAAAAAAAAAAAAAAAAAAAGTGGAATAGTGGTGTGGAACGAGACCATGTTCTTAGCAGCCTGAGCTGAAGTCTTTGCACCATCATTTGCTGGGTAAGCTATGTTGAGCACATCCCCTTGCTGCTCCGAGAGCCCTGCCTGACTCTTCTTTTGTCCTTGGAGTTTCTCTTTTTTTCTGTTTGCCATTCTGTTTCCCACTGGAAGCAACACTCAAGTTGTGAAAACTCATTAGTCCCATAATTAAGATTAAAAGGTCCCAGGTTTTACCACAGGTAACTGTAGCCACAAACCTTCGTAGTTGCAGTTGGTTTTTAAGTATCTAGAAAATATGCTGGTAACTTTTCTGAAATCATGACCCCAGTATCTGCATTGTCACCATTTAGTTGAGGTGTTTGCTCAGCATCCTCTGGTATCTGCTGTGCAATTCTATATTTACACTTTTGTATTGTAAATTTTGTGAAGCAGAGAATGCTTTTTTCCAGGCATGTTTCTGTGGCTAGAAGAATACTGGATCTGTTGACACTACTAAAAAAAGAAAATATATCTATCTTAATTTTTCTTCTTACTGCTCAGTGGCCAAAGTCAGCAGAAATCAGTCCAATACAATGAAGCTGAGGGAACCAGTTAGTGGATCTGTGTAACTGCTTTTGTTTCCTAGCTGGATCCATTTGAAAACAGCAGTTATCATCCTCGGACAGCAATCAGTCTGTTTATTTACTTATACATCAGTGTTTGTTTTCCTCTTTTTTGCAGGTACTTGAGAGGTTACAGCAAAGAGGGTTTGAGATTGTTGGCTCATGTGGAGGTGGGGTGGACTCTTCCCAATTCAGTGAATACGTACTGAGACGAGAACTCAGAAGGACATCTCGTGCACCCTCCGTCATTCGAATAAAGCAAGAGCCTCTGGACTGAATGGACATGTTTCTTTATGCAAAAAAAAAAAAAAAAGAGAGAGAGAGAGGAGAGAAAAAAAAAAAAGGGGGGACATTTCATGTGCAGTTTGGACTCCAAACAAGTCCTGGAACTAAAATTGAATAAAAGACACATTTATATCAAATATAGAGACCACACCTGAATTCATATGGGAACATTTTGAATAGTAGTAATAATAATAATAACCTCAAGGTGTAAAAGAAAACACACACACACATATAAAAAAATATGTATGTATATGTATGTATGTACATATATATATGTATGTATATGTCAAAGGGTAGGAAATGCAACAACGAAAAAGTGGTAGATGAGGTTGGTGCTGTGATGGCCATTAAGTGTCCTAGGCCTTACGTGGGCCCACTTAACGGTGTACAAGCCATTACCATTGGGGGATACATAGACTACTCTCCACCCATTTTCCATTGCCAAACATCCATCCACTTTTTAATGTGTACACACCTTGACTCAACTTTATTTGCATATGGAGGTTTCTGTCTGTCTTTTTTAGAGGTGGATGGGCAGGTGTTCAGGAGACAACCATCCATTGCATTGGAAAGCTAGTCAACTGAAATTTTAAATGTAGTTTGTACAGAAGTCGCACACTTTTTTGTCTGCCCTCACAGATGTGAAAGGTTAACTTTTCTTTTGAATGAGGTTTTTTTGTTGTTTTTGTTTTGTTTATGTTTTTCAAAGGGGGCCAGAATAATTAATATTTGGTAGAGATGCTCTGGTTTGAATCTGCTGCTTTCCTACAATTTTTTCAAATTTTATAATGTATTAAATACAATAAACTCTGTTTAAAATAACGAGGGTCTGATTTAAGCCAACAGAAGCAGAGAAGTGGGATTTAGCTCACTGCACGCTAGTGCGTGGAGTGGTGGCCGCTCTGGCAGGCAGCAGGCGGGCAGTGCTGCCCATGCACGGTGGAGTGAGTTAAAGGCAGCAGACACCATTGCGGGATCTGTCTGGTGTGCCGCGCGTTGCTGGTCTTCCTTCAGCGCTGTCCTTTTTAAGCTTTGTCCAAGTTTGAAGAGAGGCCGTTGGTCAGACTTAAAAAGACCACCAACTCAGCCCAGGGAAACCCATAAAAAAAGACACCTGGTTCTGTAACCTTCAATGTAGCGGTGAATAGTTGCATCCTTCCGTCTTGACTAAGGAGTTGGCAGCTTCAACTTTCCAAGCCCTTGCCCTGATGAGTGTTAGTCAGCCTGTTTGTTTTTAATGACATTCATTTCCCTCGTTTAAAGCTAGTGCTCTTCTGCCTAGAGAGACGGTCAGCCCCTCGTGTTAACGCCGTCGGCAGTGTTGCTCTTGATAGCAGGCGGTAAGTCAATGTCCTGCGTAGATGTCCTGCCGGTTGTTCTCTTGCAGAGTCTCACCGAGGCCACCTCTGCAGCCACCTGGTTCAGGCTGGTGGGGTTTTGTAAAGGCGCCACATCACGCTACCACTGCAAGGACTGTTCATGGGTTGCTGCTTTCACCACCTAAGATGCACCAGCAATCACCACATGTCCTCCAAAGTATCTTTTTATGCAATATTCCAGAATATGACTGTGTATTCATCCTAGTATGGAAGTTTCTATTGATGCAATGGTGCCAGCGTTCCATGCATTTCGATGACACTTTGCTATTTATTTAAGAAAAGAAAAAAAAGAAATTGTTAAATACATGTAACAAGGTTTTTAATATAGTCTGATAACTCAAAAAAAAAAAAGCTACCACTTTTCTGGTTTTTATTAAAAGATGTCAGAGGGCATACTTAACTCTCTGGCAGCACATATCGATGGTTTTGAAATTATTGCAATGTGGAAATGGATGAGGGAGAGGGCTCCAAAAATTAAGGTTCATTAGCAGGCTATTAGATCTTCAATGTGATGCCGATCTGTCTATTCACAGTCCTGAAACAGCTGCCTTATTGAAAATGCTTGTTTTCAAATAGCAGCAAGTAGTTCTCTTACAAAATAAACAAATGCTTGCTCTTGCTGCCCACAATTTGGTTGTTAGTTTGCATAGAAGTCAGTAAACTAAAATTCCGGGTAATAGATATTTTTAACAGATCTTCAAGCTGTTGGAAGCGGCATGAAACTTGTGATGTTGAAAAAGATGCCAGTCCCCATGGGTTGAGAGTACAGGGGTTACCAGCGTAAGAAACCCTCCCTGCGTTTCCAGGTGGAGCCTCACTTTCTGGGGCCTCCGCGGTATACGGGGATATGTTTACGCTGTCTGTTAAGCCCAAAGGTACTCTCAAATCCAGACCTGCCCTGCTAGCCACCACGTTTACGTACGGGCATGCGCTCCTGTGCGGGCTGCGGCTGCTTTTCCTGCTCCTCGCCGCTTGGCCAGCAGGTAGCTTGGCCAGGAGCATCAGCATCCCCGAAATTGGCCCCGCAGCGCCTGCCCCAGCGCTGGCGGTGCCCGCGCCGCCCGCACAGGGTGGCTGTGGAGGGTGAGGAGCTCTGCCACTGATGCTTTTCATTGCGCTGCTCCCAAAGCCGGCAGCTTGGGCTCAGCCAGCGGTTTTGCTTGCACAGCACATAGCTGTCCGACTCGATGACACCGAGGATACCTTTGCGCTCCTCCCACATCCCCAGCTGGCTGGTCACCCTCCCACCGAGCCCGTGTTCGTTGTTGACGGAGTCAAAAATCACTCCGAGACCCTGAATGCAAATGTTGCTGCAATTATGGTGTAGTTGTGGAGCAAGAGGTCATGAATAAAGAAGGCGATGGCTGGTGGGAAATATGTGCAGGAATATAACCGCGATGTAGATTTTAGACAGCAAATGAGATTAGTCCGGTTTGCAATTGAGGCTTGTAACCATGTGTTTTTAAAATGTTCTTTAGAAAAACTGTTCTACAGACAAATGAGGAAGGGGGTGTGGGGGGAACCAAGGACAACCAGATTGCGGTCAGCTCTTTTCTGGAGGTTAGTAATTTTGACATGTACAACAGTTTAAATTTATCTAATTTTTTATTAAAAAGTGTGACTCCATCTTACGCTATCGGTGGTGCTGTATTTAATAACAAGAGGAAGAGCTGCAGTGAACAGTAGCTGCCAACTTTGTACTTCAGCAACTTGGTTAAGTAGCTGCCAGGAGAATTGCTGTGGACATGCAGAGATTGCAGATGCCACCTAACACCCCTTCCCACAGTGAGACACAGGCAGAGGAACTGGGTCCTCACCCTTTGTTTTGGTAACGTGAACACTGGGTTTCTGCAATAACCATTGGCCCAGGGTTTAATTCTTCCCATATTGCCTCCTTAACGTACCAAACAGCTACGTAACGTAAGCGTAGATCCTGACACACTTGGATGAACCTTTAAACTGTGAGTGTCCCATTGAAGATGGAGTTAATTTACCCTGCTCCAGAGAAAGCAAAGGCCTGCTTAGTTGCTAGGTGAATCTCTCTTTCCAGAAGCACTACTTGTAAATAAATGCTGCTAAGTTATTCTATCTCCGGGTACTTATTGGTCGGGTAGTCTGGCCCAGCAAATGTTTTTCCTCTCTATTGCCATGTGTCTAGAAGCAAGCTGATCATTTCAGTGCTTGATCGGCACAAACAGGTATAGTTGAGGCATTGTTTTTCTGATGCCTGATAGAATCCATAATAAAATCCAATGGGGACAACCTATTACCCTCTGAAAAGATGAAAGTTGAGCTACCCATTCAATTATTTTTTCTTTATGCTAAACAGGCACTGATTTCAATTTGAAGAGAAACTTTTTGTTCATGAGCGTAAGTTTTTGCAGCAACCTTTAAAAATTGAATGCTATACTAATTACAGGGTTTTTACCATCACCCAAATGACTTGACAAGTGCATTTTCCTTTAATGTTTTTTGGAGAAGAATTTGATTTTGGAAGGGTTTGATTTTGGGGAGTGAGAAAAGAAGTTTTATTGACCAATGGTCAGTTTTTTAGAGAAATAAAAACATTTATTTCTATCTGTCATTTCTTGACTGTGGAATTCTATATTATGAATTATTTCTAGGGACAACTGGTATTTGTATGTAGGCATTCTTGCTGCCTGAGGTTTATTTGCAGTGGAAATGAAACCAAGACATCCTCGGGGCCTGTAGACCAGTTGCTTTTTCTCAGACTTCAGTTTGAGTGGTTTATTATTTCTTGCGGGTCTGGAGGGATCGCCACCACCAAAAATCAATACGTTGCATCAGGACCCTGTGTTGCTTTGGCTGCCACCTCATTGATCTGGTTATTGAAGACCCCAAAACTGACTTAGCGTTTGGGATCCTCTATTTGAGACTGAAACTGCTAAAATTGTATCCCTACCCCTCTTCCAAAAAAAAAAGATGCAGGCATATAGCACAAAAATTCATCCCCTTGTAAGCTTAGCGCTGCTACCTGGTAACCAGGATGCTAATGTCCATGCTGGGGGGAAACCCTAGTGCCAACCTGCTAGAGCATCATTTGTTTGTATAAGGGTGTGAGCTCCAGAAATGGAGGTGTCCTCTGACAGATGGGGAAAAGTCCACTTTTCCGTTAGTCTGTGATTTATTTTTTTTTCCCCACCTGTCTATTGACTAAGGACTTAATACATTATTGAGTCCTGTGCACCTAAAATAAGGAAGAGTATATAATTTTTTCACCTGATGTCAGGTATTATGGACCAGATCCCATCTTCTGCCCTCTGTATTCATGGTGAACTTGCCCCACACTCAAGTTATGAACTGAGTTATAGATTAGTGTAATTTAGGAATTATGAGAAGAGGCATGGCATGGTGATCTGCTTTTGGTACTGTTGAATCAACAGCATTTGTACATCATCTCTGTTGCATGTTGCTTCTAAAAAATTCAGTTTTTTCCACTGTTGAGTCGGAGGAAGCGTGGTTCAATAAGACTTTTCTCTCTCTGCCCCATTGAAACCGTATGTCCATGAGCTCTTCTTTCCAGAGAGGCTGTCGCTGTTGTGAACAGGCTGGGTTTGTGCCCTTTGGGGAACGTGGGGTGTTGGTGCCCTTGCACAGCCCAGCAAGCTTCGTCCCTTGGTCCTTGGAGAACAGCTCTGGCTTGCTGGTCCGGGGAGAGAAGGAGGGAGGGAGATTTGTCTCTGTACTCTGGAGTTTGGACTGATAAATGATCTCATCTACAACCCCAAATGATCTTTTAGCTTTTGTTCTATTGTATAGCTTGTCAGTGTTGTTATTAATTTTCCTGAGGAAAGCGCATAGCATAGGATACCTGGCCTTGCCTTCTCGCCATTAGGATGCAGTCTAAAGGGCAGGGCACCAAGCTGTCAGGTGCACACCTTGCTTTGGGCATTGATTTAAAATAAAAGCTACATATGCCGAAGTCCCCAAAAACTCATGTACTGCACTCATTCTGGCTTTAGTTCAAACCAGGGGACTTAGTGGGGATCACCAATGGATGGTTGATACTTCATTTCATTAACCTCCAAGCAATTACACTTGATGCAAAAACAAAAGACGAAACAGAGCATGAACACTAGTTCTGAAGATCCATGATGAAGAGCCATGATGTCACTAATTGCTGTCACCTCTGAATAAATACTTCAGCTCTGGGTGGCTCACATTAAAAATGTTTATTACCAGGTAAATACCATTTCTTTCCCTCGCCTTCTCCAGTTCAGGAGGCTTGTTTTTCTTCTGCTTGGGGCTGTGCCTGGGAAGCTCACGAGTAATAGTTCTGGCCCTAATGCAGTGCTTGGTCTCTTCAAAGCATTGTACAAACCTTCAATTAAGCATCTCTCTACCTGTAAGGGAAGAAAGTAGCAGTAAGCTCATCTTGCAACTGGGGAGGCTGAAGAGGCTCAACTTTCAACCACGCGGGTGGCAAGCCGTGCTTCAAGAGTCACGCTCAGCTGCCACCCTCTTTCACAACCCCTGTAGAGGTATAGAAAGAGGCTGGAATTGGTGAGGTGCTATGACACATGGTATTTAAAGGTAAGAGTTGCAGGCTATTCAGGCAAATACTTCAGACCCCAAGATGTCTGAAAAAGCTTAAAAAGTAACGCTATAATCATGTTAGACTTGATATAATTTTTGGATTTTTTTTTTTT
>VZTL01058598.1:277-13688 GCA_013400535.1 Scopus umbretta | reverse complement strand
CTTAATTGATTGTAATCTCTCAGAAAATCTCTGTTGGCTAAACATTGTGGTTTATTTGTTTGTTTTTACCCTGTGAAATTGAAAAGGACAATTTGGATTGTATACTTTAATTTTATCTAAAATTCCCATAAAGAACTTTGCTGTTAAGTAGATGAACAATCTCCTGTGACAAGGGGTTAGCTCAATAATATGATATAAAAACACAGCCCCAAGGATTATGGTTCTATTAGACAGGATTAACACCTTTCACTGGATTGTCAACCCAGCCAAATGTTCCCTGCAGCATGGAGCAGAAGGGATAGAAAGAGGGAGGCTGGAATTCACAGCAATATTGGGAAAGTATAAAATAGTCTCACACAGCGATCTCTAAACATACACTGACCTTTCTGTTGCATTCAATCACTTCAAGATGTCTACTAGGAATAACTGTATATAAAAGTGCAGATATGCTGCAAATACTTTAAAAGGAACAAGAGGAAAAACATTGTTTATTGTTGGTCTTACCTATAAACAGCTTGAGCACAGGGAAATCAGTTATTCTTTTTCGACCCTTGAAACAACCTTATATCCTACATGTGCAGAAGCCTTGGGCTATTTTGTAGTGTACTTCAGTGTTGCTTCATTCCTATTAAATATTAATAAGGGTTACAGGATGAGTTCCACTATTCTAGATAATGGTCTTGTTGCACTGGAGAGCACTAAATAGGGCTGCTTCAGCAAATCTCTAAACTAACTTTTTCCATTAAGTAATCAATAGCTACCACCTTTTAAAAATGTATTCAACCCCATTATACTGATAACAAAAAGCAGATTTAGGAGCTCTGGGCTGCAAAGGGAGCAGGACTATTACTTTCAGTAGTGTCAGTCACTGCATTAGTGTCAGGGAACACCTACTTTGTGAAGATACAGGCAGGCCTTATTTCCAGGTGAAGGGAAGCTTTTAAAGTAAATGCAAAGCTACTAGGAGAAAATATGCTATTGATTTTTGATACCAGGATTCAGCATCCTATAAAGGTAAGTGATTTTTCTGGCTGGATTCATGCAAGAGCTACCAATGGAAATGTTGAGCAAATATGAATTTGCTCGGTAAAATCTAATGGAGACGTGGGCAGGGGAGAAAGGCACTTGTTTTCCCACACAAGACTGATCAAATAATTTCTACAAATCTACAAATGCATTAACTTTCATCCCTTCCCCTTTGGTACACCAAATTAGCGAAATTGAAAATATCAAATATATTTTTCTTTATTTTGGATCCTTCTTCCATCTTTTCCTATATCTTCAATTCCTTGAAATCCAGGAACTTTAAATAATCATTTTAAAGGGGTAAGTGCTATGTAATTGCTGTTTATTTTAATTTGGACACTCTACAGTTGGTGATCTGGTTTGTCTGTAAATAGCCTGTCATTTCCCCTAGAAAATGGTATGGTATACAAATAGAAAAACAAGAACAAGAAGTTCTGCAATCCGTGTCTTTCTTTTATAAAACATCCTTCCCTCGTAGGGCATATCATAGGAGAAGTCAGTTAGTTCTTATCATAAACTAGTCAGAGCTTCTCCATGTCTAAAGACAACCTTTCAGCCAAAACTGACAGTAGTTATCCTGCTAAATAATCATTATGGGTGATATTAATCTCATATTTTCCTTTGGACAATTCACACTGCCTAGAGATCTGGTTCCCTGCTGTGAGAAATTCCGGTCCATTATGTTTTGCTTCAAGTCCTATCCAAAATAACTTTGAAGGCCAGCATGATGCAATGGCTTTGTACTGACCTTCTCGCACAAGTAAATCTCTTCAAATTCCTCCATGCATTTTCATTTTTAGCTTCCATTCATCCTTAGACTACCCAGACCATGTAAGCTGTACAGGGGCAAATGTGGTCACTGGGAGTAACAAAAAGGTAGCTCAACATGTTGCTCAATTTCCTCTCCTGCCACAGACACTTGTATTCTTCCCTCTCTCCTCAGAAGAAGCCACAGCAGCTCCCAAGAGGACAGTCTGTGCTTACTGCTTTGATCAATGGAGATAAGTGGAGCTCAGGATTTGATTCATTTCTTCTATTTTCTGATGCTCCTTGTCCCTTCAGGAGGAGGAGACTACTCTGAGAATGAAATTAAGAATTACCAAAGTAGAGATGAATATTGTCACTCTGCTAGCTTATCTTCTTGCATAGATAATCAAAGAAATTGTCTCCTCCTTTCCCAGAAGGCAAAATAGCAATTTTTAGCTTTCGGAATGTTCTGTGAAAACCCCCCAATAACAACAAAACCCCCCTCACTTCTGTATTAATAATGAGAATTTGCATACAAGATTCATTAACTCTCCAAAGAGTAACAGAGAAGCAAAAAAAAAGAGAAGACATTATGACCTCCCTACCTCAGGGATTTTTTCCCATTTACACATTAGTTACACATATAGAACTTCTGACCACTAACCAAGCTATTAATGTAACATTATAGCCCCCACAAAACAAGGCCTAAACCTTGTTCTTCCCCTGTCAAAAGCACTAAAAAAGATACGGCTTGTTCTTGCTAACTCAAATAGGGCAATCTAGTGGAACGGCTTTTTTAACTGGCTTAAAAATGACTCTATAAAAGACTGGTTGTTGTCGTGGTCTGGTATTCAGTAACTGCATGGAGGTGGGGAGAGAGGGGAGCAAAGTGGTCTTTGAACAAAGCTGCCACCATGAAGCCTCAGAGCAAAAACCCTAATTTTAATGATGGAAAATGACTGGAAAAGCTGTAATAAAGTAGTGAGTTAATCTTACTTAACACTCCTCCAGGCCAACAAACGTCGCTCTCCAAAGTAAACACTGAGCGGCTGTTTTATCAGTACCGCTATCTGGTACCAGCCTCAGACCCTCAAGCCTGAACCAATGCTGACACAAAGCATGTAGTTCCTGATAACCCAGCCCACACGTCAGAGTTTCCACTAGAAACTTGTTTCTCGAGTGCTTTCAAAGGACACCTCGTGCAGGGCAGGCACCAACGCAGCTGAGAGCAAGGGGGAAGCTACTGTTCATGAAGCTAACCAGGGGCGAGATGGTTTGCAAGGTCTGTAAGTCTTCCTCAGGAAGAGGCAAGCCACATAGGAAGTCTGAGCAAAAGGACAATTTCATCTGGCAAAAAAATGTGCTGTGTTGATTAAACAAGTTTGTGAGGAGCTAAATAAGGAAGCAATTTAAGAAACGTTGATCTTAATGCTAAGAAAGGTTTTTGCAACTGAGTATTACAAAATGTGCAAGGGGGGAGGGACCTGACTCCTTTCCCTTTAAATGCGCATTGACCCTGAATTTTGAGCACCATAGTTCCTGGCCAGTTGCTGAAGAGCACTCTTAGTTCCCAGTGAGAAAGTCACTCCAAGTGCTCTTCTGGCAGTCTGTCCAATTCTGGGAGGGTGCACACAGGTATTTGCAGTAATTATGTAATTAAGACTTTATTATTTATATGACATTTAATTAAAAGTGACTTTCAGTGGCACACAAAACCATGAAAAGAAAATGACTTTAAAAGAAGGTTAAGGATATGTAACAAACTTAGAGGAGCTATGAAAATGACAGTTAAGGACTTGGCATGATGTGCACTTCTACCTCCCTGCTATTCTTTTTTACCCTTCATTTACACATGGGCAGAAACATCGAGGGACAAGCCTGGAAATCCACCCTCCACAGAGCCGTGACTGCAGTAAAGGGGAGAATTGTCTCAGTAAGGACTGGTTAAACACTACGTAAGCATTGCAGGCTTTGATCTTTAATCCCTTAAATACCAACATCTTTCCTCTCCTGAAACTTTCTCCTCTCTGAAGCAGATGAATTCACAGACGAATTCTCATATTTTAAAAACGAATCACCTTGCTTCAATTAAAGTCCTTTCCCTGCTTATTTATATAGCACGATTTTATTAATGCTGTGTGTAATCTAGGTCCTGACTTCGCAGGGTTCAGCTGGATTTCTCGTGTGAGAGAAATCACTCAAATGTGTGTTTGCAAAACGGGCTTTAAGTCAAGATGAACATATATATGCCCAAAGATGAGCCAAGAAGCGTGTAGCCCCCAAGGACTCAGTTTTAAAGGGAGCCCCATGCCTGTCCAGCACACATGGAACAGGGCATCCAGCATAGTTCCCCAGCGGAGGTGGGAATCTCCCTCATGCGACTACCATGAATACTCCCACGCCAGAGCAGAAGTGGTGATAAGGAGCCTACCGCCTCATCGTGCTATACATAGACTGCATGCAGAATAGCGCGGGGAGACACAGCATCTCCAAGGGCCTTGCTGTTCCTTTCAGAAAGCCTGAGAAGTGGCCACAGCTGCTGACTGCAGCACGCTTGCCTGCCAACCCCGGAGCGGAGCAGCAGGGCAAAGGCAGAAAATACTCCTGCCTGGTGCAACCGTGTTTTGGTCAGAGTCTCCGCGACTCAACTGTTGTACCACAGCCATACAAGATCCTTTACAGAGGTTATTTCAATGGCAGCGAGAGCCTCCTTGCCTATCTTCCCCTTAGTTCAAGCATGACGTGGGAGCTGGTTCTGCTCCCAGGGAGTCACCGAGAATGAAAGGCAGCTTCTACATACCTTGCTAGGGAGAGGCATGTTTTCAGTGGAAGGTGTTCCTTCAAATGACCTTCCAGAGGGAAACAAGATTAAAAAATAACCTCTAAGTCACGGTTAAAAGTGACCATCCCAAAAGCTTGTTTGGTTTTTCTGAAGAGTAAGCAAACTTCAGAAAACCCTTACACAAGTTTTACTGCCATCCTGCAGTCTTATCCTTGACAACAGGTAATGACCAACAATAAGCTAATTCTAAGAAACTTGGGCGGGGGGGAGAGAGTTAGTTTTTATTACTTTTAAATGAGTGTTTGATACATCATGTTGGCTCCCCTGATTAATGTTCACAGCAAACTCAGCCATTGGAGTTGTAATGTTTCTGCAAGCTTCCCTACAGCAAAGCTTAGCCATTAATTCAGTGGCATATGTCAGCTCAGCAGAGCAAGGTCACTCTTCTCTTTCAAGGGGAACCTTTTTAGAAATAATAAAACTGACAGAAAGTTCTTTTTTGCATGCTTTATGTCACCTGAGGTTGAGTGCTGCAGTTAATATCACAGAGCTTATAAACATTCCCATCTTCAGCAGTCTCCAACACCACTGGGCTCTTGGAACCTCAACTTTTTTTTTTTTTTTTTTAAAGTAATATAGTGACAGCTTTATGTGGGGTTTTTATACATACATACAGTATGTAATCCTAAATGAGTAAAAAATGAGTAAAAAATTAACAAATCTTTTCACAGGCTTTTTAGAGGAGAAATTTTGGAAGGCACTAAGAGACTGCTAATACTGCAGTATGCAGTTAGGATGTTCGTGCTTAGAGAAAAAGATGTAGGATTGAGGACTTTGTCTCCATGAGTGCTTGCACCTTTGGCTAAAAGGGAGAAAATCTTAAAACCCTACTGGTCCACCTTGTTTCCATTTCACTGTTAACTGACGCTGCAGGCTGGAAATCTGTATAGGCATGTGTTGTCAAGAGAACACAAAGTTAATTGATATATTTATGGAATAATTTTGAACTTGTAAGTAGATAAAGATGTGTTAGTCATCTGTTATGATAACTAATTGCGACTGGAACTTATTTATCGGGATACAAATACTATGGAGCATGATAAACAAACTAATTAGCTGAAGAATAAGATCCAAACAATAGGCCAATTTTTTTCCCCCTCATTATCTCCCTTCAGACATCCTGACTACACTTGATTAATGAATCCATAGTGAGATTAGCTGAAATTGCCTTAATGGAGATGCACTACAGTAGAGAAGCAAAATTCAGTGCAGTATCTATCATCAGTCACTGCAAAATTTAGTATTTTACCAAATCTACATGTCCATTTATTTACATTATTTTTATCTTGCAAAACAAACAAACAAACAGACTATACTCATTACAGTGGGTTAACTTGACTCCTTTAAAATGATGACCAGTAGCACAATTTTTTTCCCCTTCATGTATCCTCCTGTGTCAGAAAGCTGAGTTCCAGTGTTGCCTTATTGCCACCAATGGGCCAAAGTTATCCTTATTGCGCAGTTGAAGAAAGCACATGTGGCGCTTCATTGCAAGCTTCAAAAACTGGACATGCTTGCACAACATATGCCTGGGAATCTAAAATTTGAACTCATAAAATAAAGCTTTTGGATTTGGACCAGTATGAAAGCTTGACAAAAGGTGTCCAGCTCGGGGTTTCCTAGTGATTTAGCACTGCGTAAGAATACTTCTTAGTGCAGAAGTTATGATGTGTTAAATTCTGGGTTTTCTTTGTAGCATAAGTTCTATAACTACAATCCCAGGAAAAAAATCTAGTCGTCTGAAGACAAGATAGCATTCTGATTCTGTTCAGGTCTCTATTATACCAGAAAGGAATGAGTACAATCAACAGCTCACAGTGAGTACCGAGTACAGCAAATGGTACTAGTCTAGTATGGGGACATCAATTCCGCTCTCTCCATTCAATTATCTCTGTGGCATGGGGTTATTGTGATCACAGCTCAGTGGAAAACTACATTTTCATCTCGTGAAAAACAACTGTACCAGACATTTGAAGTGTGTTTTCATTCTGACGCATAATAAAATTGACACCAAGCTTTTCACCCCTCCCCTGCTCCCGCAACCTCCATGAAAACCACACGTAGTTGAGAGACACTGACCAATGAGATGATGCTACCAGAGCACAGAGAGCAGTGAGGGCTTTGAGGTGTTATGTGAAGCCCAAATTCAAGGCCATACTCCAAATCCTACTCAAATCCGGCCTTTCATTGCAGAGAGGATTGTGCCAGCTTTTAAGCTTTCATGAATGGGTAGGAACATGTCTGCTCTTCTCCTTCCCTCAGATACTAACCAAAATCCCAAACATGTAGTTTTCAAATATTTTACCCATGTAGACACAACTACCAATAGACCTTAACCAGGTGAATATAAGCTCCATTATAGAAACAGAGAGAAAATCATGGAAACACCCCAATAGACAATATCAGAAGAGCCTTGCCATGTACTTGGGACTAGAGTTGACTGCCTACTCTACCATCATCAGTCATTTCATGCACCCTCTATACAGGTTTTGAGCTGCTCATCCATCAGTGAACTATGTCCCCTTTCCTAGCTTTGTGAAGGGATTTTTGGATTTAACATCTGACCTTACAAAGGAGGCAGACAGACAGAAGTATAGGAGAAAAACAGCACAGCTGTGGTGAGTGAAAGCAATTCATGAGTGGTAAAGCTGAACATCCACTTTGCACAGGTAAAGGTAGCAGAGAGTCAAGCTGCATGAGCTCATTTGTCTGTCTCAGCCACTTTGTCATCTCATCTTCACACACCTGCTTTTGGCTGTACTGTTGCTAAGTGAAGCAGATTTCTTTATCTCATGGCTGCAGGCTGTCAGTGACAAAGCTCCGTCTCTATCTCAAATATAATGGCAAAGAGAAGACATGAAACTGCACCATAGCTTTTCCATGCTGTCTGATTGAACAGCAGTCTTATACTGCTTCTCTTCTCCCTGAAGAAGCCATGAGAAACCCTGAAGAAACACCTAAACCCAAGTGCTCAAGTATTCCACTAGGCCCATATCTCACTTGCCTTTCAACATACCTGAAAGAACAGCAAGTCTGCCACACCTTCTGAATGACGTAAAGGAACTTACAACTTCCTATGGATCTCAAGTAAGTAACCGTTCAGCATCCCATGGAAATCAAGGACAGGATGTGAGGTTACTTGGTTGTTCTTGTGAAGATTATAAAAGAGAGGAAGACATAAAAGGATAGGAAAGGGAATAAAATTCCATCCAGAAAACATAATGGTATAAAAATTAGGTGGATCTTTTTCCCAGAGAAAGCTTCTTGTCATTCTCAATGCTGGGTGAGGGTCAGAGATGACAGACCCTTTGCTGTTGATATTCACCTTACCAGAAAGAGGTCAGTAGATGTTACAACTGGCAACTAAGCAGCCTGAAGACTGTGTACAGGTGAAGTTGTTACCCAGCTTTCTGTGTATCCATGGAATAAACCAAAGAGGAAAAAAATGGGGGGGAAAAAGTGGCAGTCTGTTGTATAATACATATAGGCAAAGAAACAGCTTCCCTGAAGCAGTTCAAAATCACCAGACTTTTCCCTAGGCTGGAATTTCAGTCTCCAGTTTGGGAAGAACAAAAAAAGTAAGAACATCCTGTTGGGCTGCCTGTAAGTGGAATAAGATATAAAAAGCTAGAAAGGTAAGAGCAAGCAGGTATACAGGAGAGATTTCATTTGGGGAAAAAGGTCATTCATCTTCCTGTGGAATACCAACACACGTGCACACAGGTGCCTTCATCTGTATGAAGTAAAGTTTTCCATTAGGATGGTTTTAAGGACATATGACTTGCTAAATATTTGGAGCGTATATAATCTGTAGCCTGGTGCCAATCAGCAAAATGTCTAGACCAAAAGCACTGACATTGCTAATTTGTGGAACTGTTTCTAAGTACTGAAGTAACTCTGCTGTCTCTGTTGCACGTTTTCAGAAGATAAAGGTTAAGGGATATTGTGATTAGAGAGGCCCAGAAGATTTTTTCTTTTCCTTCTCTACAGTGGGTATTGCCAGGGGGTTCTGCCCATACTTCAAGGGGTTGAGTCTTCTGGCTAAAGCATTTGTAGCAACCCAGAAATTGCTTATACCAGCTGGCCAGTGATGGCTTTATAATGACTTCAGTCTGGATTTATGCTATGACACACATTACTAGAAGAGTGTTGAAACCTACAGAAAACTGTTGGCCACATCCTCTACCTGTCCTGCCCATACACAGTTACTACTTTTTTCCAGCAGTGACAGGTATCCTGACCAATGTTTAGTTTGGGGTATTTTAGGTTTCCTAGAAAAACAATATTGAAGTCAGTCAACTGCTCTATAAAGCTAATTAAAGAATTAGAAGGGAACTAATGCTGATTTATGTCACCTTGGTAGTTGTACTACAGTGTTTATCAGAGAGTAGTTATAAATGATGTGGTTGGTAGTCTGATTTCTAAAAATGGCCAAAAAAGATGGTTCATCTTGAAATGCTCTTGCTTGCTTAGGAAAACAAAGAACAAAACTGGGTTTGTCACTCTAAGCAAAATTAATATTAATGTGAAAATATTCCCTTCAGGAAATTTGCTCTCACTTTTTAAAAAATATTCTGCTATTGAGGACTTAAGCCTGGCTAGTGAAAGAAAACCAAGACAAGGAAGAAATAAGAAATTACCTGGATTTTGCACAAAGTTGGTCAAAGTTTAAAAGGTGCTGTAATTAAAGAAATGCATGAAAGAGGCCACAACTGGACCAGGCCACAGACGTAATTTTTTTCCTTTGGCACACAAGCTAGTCTGGAGTTGTGTGAGCCCTCGACAAGACTGTGTGTTAATCTGAGCAACAAAATGTGGAGTCCTAATCAGCCTCCTGGCAAGGGGAAGGAGAGAGACAGCTGTTCTTTCCCCACAAAGACCCTGGACCCTTACTTTCTGGTGAGAAAACAAAATTCCTCAAATTTCAAGTCCTTACTAGAAGACATATGCTAATATATATGTTAAGACACAAAAAACTTTCTGAAAGTGCTGTTGAAAAAAAAAAAATATTGGCTGATGATTAAGAAGCAAAATGATAATACAACTGAAGAAAAAAATACCAGAGGTAAGGGGAGCAGTAATATGATCATAAAGCCTTCCATACACACAGGTAAAATAACCCAAGGTTAACTCTAACCTTGTTCTAGTTTTTCATGAAGCCTGAGGGAGACAGGAAACACCTTCCTGAAGTGTCACCTGCAATCTCTTTTCTCCCCATCTACACATACATGCTTATTACAAGTATCATTTTGTCTTTCTCTGAACCCTCCCTGATAAAGGCCCACAGGTATTTCCACTATAAACCAGGTTCTTAAAACTACTTCCCAGATGTTGTCATCTGTTTCTGCTTACTTAACAGAGTTCAAATGGATTTTGACAAACAGTCTTTCTTCAAGAGGCAATGCAGTAAAGACCTTTAATGACAGAACTATGTGTCATCTTTGCCTATAAGCATAAATTTGCACAGCGGGCAGTACGGTGAAAACAGCTTATCATCAACTCATCACCTCTCATCATTGTTAGAATGAAATGCAAATGGAAACGAACATCACTTCAGTCATGGTTGTGAAAATTAGCATCTGCGACATTAGCAGTGGCTCATTTATTATGCACTCAAAATTTCAGGGGGAAAGAAAAGAATATAAAACTTGCTGTTTTCAGAAGTCTACCAGTCTCTACCTTTGAAATAAAATTAAAACCCTCAGCTTTCCCCACTCAAGGATAAATCCTAGTTAATATTCATTAACACTGAGCAATCTCTTCACTGCAGATATTGTCCTACAGAAGTTCTAATTATGTCTTGAATTATTTTTGGTGTTTAGGTTTGCTGTACCTATTTTCTATTTTCTTTTCTTTAATAAGCATTCCCCATTGGAGTGTCACAAGCCACTGTCTAAGAAAAAAGCAGCACCAAAAACCTTGCTTATAGCATCTGCACTACAGGCTCCAAACACTTAAGCAAGCGATAAACTTTACTCAGATGAGAAATCCCATTGAAATCAGTGGGATCACAGCTAATTTATTCCTTTAAGTGTTATCAGAATCAGGATCAGGCCTTCAGTGAAGAATATATAAAAAGGGGAAATCCTGGCTTCAAGTCTATGGCAAAAATGTGCATTGATTTCTGTGGAGGCAGGGTTTTCATTTAAAGCTTATAAAAAGGAAAATTATTGGTATGATATAGTACTAGGGAACAAAGTTGCACATTAAAATATTTCCTCCCATTGGATTTGCCACTATTTTCTCATAACCCTGAAAGTAAATAATAGTTTATCACCTAAGTGAGCGAATATAGATTTAATTAGAAGCTTGGACATATTTTTGCCTAAGCAACATGCACAGGCATTGACCGTGAATTGTCTTACACACCAGAAGTAAGCTGAGTTTCAAGCACCAAGTGCTTTTGGAAGCAGAATAATGAAACAAAAATGTCTCAAACCTTTAGCATAAACATAGATCAACTGTCACGTAGAATAATGACAGAAGATTTTCTTCAGTCAGGCTAGAAAAAGTGGCACAAGTAGTCTTTGCTTCAACTTGATGTAAAGCCAAGAATCATCAGGCAGTTCTCAAGTTTGCTATGTCCATAGGAATTTCAGAGAGAGAGCAAGAAATGGGCTCTACCCAGCACATTACATCCCATGAAGTGGGCAAGAAAATGCGGGGATGATTTACAGATTATTTGCAACTTCCATTGTCATTTGCACCTGGTCTAATGTGTAAAACAGTACAAAGTGGAATGCAGAGTATCTGAAAAATGCTTTAATGGTGTTTTATTTGTGTGGTGCCAGGATATGGTGCTGCCTGAAGCATATGAAAAAGAGAAGACTAGATCCTGTATAATTTCTTAGAATGTTTCTTCTTACCGACTTTCTAAATTTTTTTCATGCCACTTTCCTGACACACTGACATCTGTAACATCATGAGGGCCAAAGAGGCTAAAATCCAGGTGATTGTAGGGGTCTTTGTTTCACCCTCTAAGTCAAATGCTCCCCTTCTCCCCAACTCTCAGAGGGGTGGTGGACAGACCGCACAAACTGATAGTTGAAACACATCTAGTAAAAGCAGCCTTCCCACACATGCTATAGTACTTTCCTGCTCTGCAACCAAAACTCCAGCAATGCAGGAGACACATGGTCTCCCAGCAGTGAGCTGCTGGAGCTGGGCTGACTCTGGCCATCAGCATGACCAAAAACCTCAGGACTAGGGGGGCAAGACCTTGTTTGTTTGACCTCACCTGCCCCCAAGTAATACAATACTGCAGCTCAGAACAGCTATGCCATGTAAACCAAGCCATGTCTCATCTGATGGAAAAGAAAGGGGGCAGGTGAGGACTGAAAGGAAGCACTGAGAGAGAGCTGCCTCTTGGTGGATGCCGGGATGGGAGGTGCACAAGCTCTGTTGTGATAGAAAGTCATTTAGGGTCCTGGATAGACAGATAGGTTAGATGAGACAGGCTTGAAATAGAGAGCTTAGCCCTTCAATTGGTTGAATTTCTTCAATATTAAGCAGGGTATTTTTAAGCCTTAGGATTTTTCCTTTATAGCTCAACTACCTGGGTCCTCGGCTGATACACAACGTATAAATGTACAGTTCCATGGCAGTATGTGCAGCTACAATGATAAACATTGGCAGAGGATCAGAATCCTTCCAGTATGTTCTTTGAAAATGTTTTTTTCACATTTCTCTCCCTATTTTCTCTGGGATGACAACAGGCATAGATTTTTTTTTTTGCCTAGTAATGAATGTTTATTTATTTAGTTTACATACAAAGCATACAGTTATTATATGCAGAGCCATGCATATGCAAAAGCTGCCAAATATGCAAAAAAAGTTATTAGCATGACTGCAGCACTACAGAAATCCTGTATAATGAAACAAACCACAACGATACTATTCATGGCAATGGACAAGTATCAACCCTTTCATAACAGACACTGAGCGTTGTAGGATGCTACTTTTTGTTTATGTAGCACCTAATGCATCTGCAGAAGTCCCTTAAGCACCACAGTAATCAATAAAGTAAAGTAGATGCATTGCACACAGAGAACTGGCAGTTAGGTACTGAAAATCTGTGTTAGTCCTGCATTGGTTGTTGACTTGCCCACCACTACTAGAGGTTTTATACAGGGATAGTGAATTGCCTTGAGAAGAGTTTTAGCACTAGCCTTGCATGATATTCCTTCATCTTTATCAAAAGGCATAAATGGATGCTGATATTCTTCACATTAGAAAGTAATAAAAGCAAAAGGATTAAAAAGAAAATCGTGGTAAAACACTTGAATTAATGAACAGAAGTTCATCCAGTTGTGATAAAGACAACTGGTCACTATGGGTAAGTTTCAGTTACTTAAACAGATCTTTCTGGTGTCCTCTTTGACAGCCTAAGGTAGCAAACCTGATTTTCACTTAACACTCCAGACCTTATGGGTCCCCCACAGGTCTTGTGTCAGCCCCGTGTGGATGTGCTGGAGACTCTGGGGCATCTAAGCTGCCTAAAGGCGAAGTGATGTAGCCCAAGACCTCCACAGTGACAACGGCATCCTGCCCTGCGGGTATGAGGAGATACCCAATGTTGCTTCACGGAGCAGGGGCAGCCAGGAAGTGATCTAGGGAAGTAATTTGTGAAATCCTGTACCTTCTGTCAGGAGGTAAGGACCTGTGCCCCATGTTACCCAATTCAGTATTAAGCAACTTAAGTATTTGCGTTGCTTCCATGGGGCATGTTTCGAAACATGCTACAAGAAGCTAAGATTTCCATCCTGTGTGACGTGGGTCTATCTCCTCCCATGCCCT
>VZTL01058589.1:5530-16934 GCA_013400535.1 Scopus umbretta | reverse complement strand
AGCTGTGTTCAAGGTCCAATCTAGAAAGTGTGTTCTGAATCCATCTGTTCTAGGTCTTGTCAATATCCCCGGCAGAAGCACGTTAAAAATAATGTACCTAGCTGCTCTGCTGTGCCAACAGTGAGGGATTTCTGCATACAACCAGATGATATTTAGATGCTTCTGGAAATTTACTGAAAAAAAACGCAGCACATATTCTTTTCAGACATCTCCGAGGTTTTGCAGCAAGGCCTGAAAATCTACGTTGTGAATTTAGGCACGCAAAATGGGGCACAGGCACATAAGTCCCATGTGGAATCAGGCTCTTGATGGCATTACTGATAATTGGCATGTGCTAACCTATGCATTTCCTGATGTCTCTTGGCAGCTCTGAGACCCTTCTCATGGTTAGTCCAAGAAGGATTATCCACCTAGGTTTCCCTTCGCTGGCCTGTCCTTTGGGACCTGATCCTGCAGGCACTATCAGCTGTAAGTAATTACAAAAAATACTTTGGGAGGTGAGACACCATTGAGATGTTCAGAAAGGGATTAGATAAATTCATGGGCAACATGTCTGTAAACAGATACTAACAGAACTAGGCAGGGATGTGCCCTATAACATCCCTGATTAGACAGTTCTTGATACCATGGAAGTACAAAGGCAATGGATGACCAGAAGTGGCCAGGCTCACATGCACTTTCTAAATCAAATATTCTGCCAGATGGACTACTGGGCTGACCCAGCAAGGAATTTCTTACATATTATATATTTCTTATATGTGACTTAGTTTTTTCCATTGTACTAAAAGTTGGAAGAGTCACTTACACTAATCCATTAACTACTTCTGTAAGCTTACTGTGTCAAGGAACAAGTATGTGGATTATGGACATAGGCTACATATAAGACAGGTCTGATGACTCTGATGAAGGAAGCCGTTTGGTTCCGCTCAACAGTTTCTATGACATATGAATCCTTATGGCAAAAAGGAACATAAGGATGGCTGAGATTAATCCAACCTGTTCTGGCTAGTGCTGCATTGCCTCAGGTATGACGGAGTTAAGATGATAAAGACCTGACCTAAGATGCCATCTTGCCAAACAGATGCTAGTAAACTGGACAAGGAGCACTATGCAGGACAGTGAGAACTTGGCAAGTCTTATCATGCAATCTCTTTCAAGAATATCTGTAGTGTGTTTTTGGTTGTCTTCACCATAGTTCAGCATGACTGCTTGTTGGGCTCAGTAGTGTGCAATGACAGCTCAAACGAAAAACACGTTGATATAACTTGGACTGATCAGACACAAATCAATTCCATTGTCTGATACTACTAAGTTGCAAACAAATGATGAAGAATTCATGTTACTACCTCACATATTTGTGATGAAAATAATCTCAAGGTATTTCAAACCAAAAGCTATCACAGTCAGAAAGCCAATTCCTTGCAAGGGCCTGGAACAGTTGGTAAGACCATTCTATCTAGATCATGGTTTACTGAGAAATTTTGGGGCTTTTAATAATAAATAATAAGACTCACATTAAGTAGTTTGACAAACTTTAGTCTTATTTACAACTCTCTATATTCTGGTATCAGTTTGAGTAACAGGCATGACTGTTGGTCTGTGCATGCACACATGCAGTTCTTGAATGTGCTGTGTGTAACTAAGATGACTCAGTGACTTCTTTTTTCAGAAATAAAAATGCATTTACAATTTCTTTTTTATTAGATAGCTGACGTTGGTGAGGAAAAATGTATTTGATCACTTCAAGCAGTTTCTCTGTTAATCAGCAAATTCTTGCTTGAATTCAGTTCAAGGACACTGTGAGCATACATTTATCTTCTGTCAGAGAATGTCATACATCTCAACAAAGTGACATTGCTTTTTTCCAGTCTTGTATTTTCTCCTCTTACTTTAGATACATGATTTAGCGAGCAGCTAAAAACTTTCCAAAAATGCTAAGCAAGTTCACTGCTAACTGAGCCCAGCATCAGGACATAGTCACAGTATTGAACAGTTGGAATTCTGGAAAATAGTTTATGTGAAGTGTTACAAAATTCCTGGAACCATGGAAACGTCAAATTTGAGACGCTTGACTGAGAAAGCTCCTCAATGGCAGGTGATAATCTGCGCATCTGCAGACTCTTTATTGTTTATAAACTGTTGCTGCTGCCTGTGTAAAATCAACTTCTGCAAAGACACATCCTCTACCTGGAAAGACACCTAAATATAAGCAGCCATGAGACATTGATGCTGCGTGAGTGTGCCCACACACTACCTTTCAGCCAGTGTAATGTATAATACAGGTTGTAAAGATGGTACCAATTGTATGATCATTTAGTAACTCCTTCTTCCATTAAATGCTCAGGCCTAGCATCAGCTGACTCAAGACAAAAGACACAGATAGAAAGAAAGATAGGTTGGTAGGTAGGTAGGTAGGTAGGTAGGTAGGTAGGTAGGTAGATAGATAGATAGATAGATAGATAGATAGATAGATATGAAGTCCTTCTGTTAATTGACATGACTTTTGGATCCAAATCGAGCATCACTGATGATCCAGAAACTTCAGAGAGCTCTCTTCTCCAAAACCAATTTCAATTAATTAGTTATTAATTAGTCGGCAATCTTTCTTGGTAATTCTTCACTCATGACACTGATATCTTGGATTCTGATTTCTAAATCTCTTGTAATAATGAAAAGTGATGTCCTTGGAAAGAACTGTAGAACAAGTTCACCTAAGGCTTGTCATAATGTCAGTTTCTTTACCATAATGTCCTTGACGGTTAGTAGATTGTGCAGGATGGACTTCACAGTTTGAAAGATGATAGAAGATTGAATCTTCAGGGACAATCAGCATCAGAGACTTCTCTCTTACCCATGTCACTACTAATGATCATTCCTGTGAACATTTCAGAGCTTTTATATTCTTCACTGTGTATCTTCCAAATATGACAAAGTTTCTTTATCCCATTGTTAAATACTTGTTTGATACTTGAAGATGAGAAACTTTGTTAGGTGAGTCTGTCTCATACTGTTGAGTGGGCTCAACTGACCTTGTAGGAACACGACTCAGAATCTTTAAGTTGACATAAAACCCACTGATGCTGTCCTCCACAGCCCAAGCAGAAATTTGGATGATTTTGCATTGTCCAGTGAATGTTAATGTGGCTGAGTTCTCAGCGTTTGCACCAATTCCTTTATCTATCGGTGATAGTCATATTCCTGATTATGATGACCAGTTCAGTGTGATTACTTCTTTTCCTGTAGTAGTTTGCAGACTGGTAATCAGTTCTGAAATATAAGTTCTGTCTTGCATACTTTTATTTAATTCAACAGATCCTGCTTCCTCAAAGCAAGACACGGTTTACTGATGACTTCAATGTGAATGCAAGAAGAAAGCAATCGGCGATTAGACTTGTACCCTGAAAACTGCCTCCCTGATGTAAGACCAACAGCTCTCATTACCTCTGCTCGCTATTGAATTTGCAACTTGCTAATTAACAAGGCTGCAAGAAACCAATTCTGAAGGAAAAGAAAGATAAGGTGCAGTTACATGAGCTGGTAAATGCCATGCTCTGAACTTGTCTGGTTTTAACTCCTCCCTTTTCACATACCATCTAGTTTCAAAAAACACCTGCAGACGTTACTGAAAAGCTAGTGCTGTTCTACTACTGCTGACCCAAGCTGAAGGCAGTAGTTGCAATACAAAGTTTTTACACTTGATTGTATTCTCATAAAATGACATTTAAAATCTATGATTAGACACCTCATTTAAACACCGAGCGTTTTAGAAGTCCAAAGCACTCAGCAGCTCCCATTGAACAGAATGTGACTAGGCTGCTACGTGTGGACCTATCAAAGTAAAATTAATTTATTATTTGTCATTTGGAGTTTATTTAGGAACTGCTGGTGCACAATTACTTCTGCCTGTTCTATTTTTCAGTTATTATACTAATCAGTAATACTTCAAAGTAATAATTATAATGCTTAGCACTTCCAGCCAAATATTTCTATTAGGCTGCTGTAATACACAAATGTTATTTACAAATAACAAATTGTAATATTTACAAATTACAAATAACCACAGGTCAAGAGACTCTGTTATAAGCCAGCTGTTTCACACTTCACAACAAAAATATTTTCTCACCATTTTCTCTAAGTCTAAACATAGCTGTATGTTGTCCAGTTACCAGTTTCAGAACACAGACCCAAGATTGCTCTTCCAGGGATTCTTTATCTAATCAGAATAGACTGTGTTTCTTTCTTCTGAACTCTTCCTCGATGTTTAATTATCAAATCATTTCCCCAAAACACATAACTAGTACACTTTCCCCAAGAATCCAAGCACTTGCGTCAATTCAGTTAAGCCTTATTTTTGATGATTTTTGCAGGCAGAGAGGGAATCTGGCAATCTGTCAGTCTATGCAGTGTCTCTGAAATGTTCTCCAGAGTGGTCTGGTGAAAAATGAAATACAGGCCTTTTTTGAGCATGTTTTTGTGAAGTCTGGATAGAATGAGAAGGTTAACACTCATTTTGACATGCAGAATTTCTGAATGCTATCCCCTTTTCATTCCTGTCTTGTGTCCTATGTGCCAGTTGAATTGCATGGGGAACGGAGAGTGTCAGCTCAGCCAAGGTTCTTTCCAGTACCTTGAGAGATTTCATGTTCTCTTTTAGGATGACCATAAGACTCCTTTGTACTTTTAGAACATCACAAGGGTGCTTGAACATGGTACAGAACTAGTGGTCAGAGCCATTTACTTATCTAAAAAATGTCAAGCAACAAATTTGCAGATTTTCTTTGTGCCACATACCCACGGCATATTCAAGACACCATGTTACATCTAGATCTCAGTGTGCTTTAAAGAATATATTTTTGAGCCTTCAGGAATCTCAAAGCAAGTTAAATCTTAGCATATAAACGTGAAGAAAAAGTGAAATTACGTGAAAGGCACAGAACAGAGAGGTGAAGGAGTACAATATAGACTGCTGTATTTCTTGCACTGACAGATCACAGGTAATGAACCTTGTTTACAAGCACGTACCTTAAATGACACACAGCCAAATAACAGAATGACCTTCACAGCCTAAAAGAGTTTTGCAGCTGTGCAACAGGTTCCGATAACAACATGATACAATATATGTTGGATTCAAGGTCATTATTGCTATTTAATACAGAGCAAATTTCTTTCCGGAGGACTTTACCTTAATGGCTTATATTTTCCAAAAGCAACAGCTATTTTCCTTTTGAACATCCATGTAGATAAGATACCTGGGGATTCCGTATTAACATTTTTGCTAGTCCCAGATGCATTATACAGACTTATTTTTTCAAGTTTGAAGGTGATACGGGCTGTCATGTTTGAGGGCCCACACCACTGCAACTGAAGGGATTAGGAAGAAAGTTCTCTGTTGAAACCTCTTCAGAGAATCCTGTATCTTCTGCCAAAGCATCTGATATTGGCCTTTCTCAGAAAATCCAGATGACAGATTTGGTGTCCAGCAGTGTGGCACCTTGAGCACTTCATCCTTATGTTCGATGGGAGATAAAACTTTAAGGACTTTTGAGGTACTTTCCAGGTGGACAACTGACTAGGCTATCACCAGGAAGGGACAGAAGTACATTTGTCTTTCAATGATTAGAAGAAGCCAGCAGATGCAGGAGACTGTAAGTGATGCAAAAGGGCCCCAAAATACACCAATTAGCGTACCAGCCCAAACCAAGTGGAGATGGTAAGAAAAAATTAGAATAAATAATTAAAACATTTGAAGACCAGTATATTCTTAGGGCATAAAGAAAGGTAGATCTGTGAAAGTATTTTTTCTTGCTAGAAAACTGAAAGAGAGAGAGAAAATAGGAAATGTTTTTAAGAATGAGGATACAACATGCTGCCCCCCCCCCTTTTTTTTTTTTTTTGCATTAAAGACCAGTAAAGCCCAAGGATTATAGATACACGGCAGTCAAAAGACTTGTGAAAAGCTACACAGAGAAAGGAATCTGACTGCTGCTTGGAAAGGGAATGGTCACATATCGGACTACCCAAAGCACATGTTGTGAACATTACATTCAAATCAGTCAGGAACATATTTATGGAAATTAAGAGGGTGCATACATGCTTTTCAAAGCTGAGACTGACTCAGCAAAGCTAATCATTGTACCTAAGGCAGAACTTGGAGAGGAACACTTAGGACATAGCAAGTATCTCTGCTAAAGCAGAATATGTGACAGGACAGCAAAACCAACATTCTGTATTTACCATGCACTGTCAAAGATTGATGGCATGCCACCCACAGGATCTCAAGCAAGTCACAGCAAAATACATGACACAAGCTTTATTTGTTCAATTAAGAGCAACATAGGATATGGAAAGCAAGAGGTAACGACAACACATGAAGAACAAAACCCTGAAGTACAAATCATGTAAAATGGCATGACGAAATCAACGCTTCTTCAAAATTATGAGCTAAATTGATTGTCCACAAAGGCAGAAGAATACTGAAAATAAAATGAACAAATTTTGAAATTACAGACAACAGAGAAAATACATAAAACCTCAGCAGGTACACGGAATTCTATATTCCAATATTGTAGTTACATTTTGGCAACAGTAATACGTCAAGAGATTCCCATTTCAGTTCTTTCTGCATTTTAAATCCACATGTGCATGGAATAATTGAGGACTGAATTAATGCAGCACCAGGAAGTAAGTCAAGCCCAAGTAATGCCTGCCTTTGACTACAGGTTATTAACTTTATCTTAATCATCCAATGCTATGTATCTATAATCAAATGGCTCATTAAACTGGAACGCCCATATGTCAGCGAGCTAACACCAGGAAACCAAAAGAATATTTTGCAATGGATGATGAAAGAGTTGAATACAATTTATGTATAAAAAGTGATCATTCGGCATAATCATTTCATGGATTTCTGATGTGCTGTTTTAAACAATCCCTACATTATTGCTGAGGAGGGAGTTGTCTACATCCGTTATCCTCACTGTATCTTCACAGCTTCCACTTCCAAGCCACTATCATCCCAGTTTTCCATGAAGATTCATGGCTCTGCAAAAACCCCTCGTGAGCCCCAGAAAAGTAAGTTGTCATTTTTCCACGGTCTGAGCACTGAGCTCTCTTTCTGTCCACAGACAGTAGGGATGCGATTAGACTGAGTGTTGGATGCAGAAACTAGCTCTCCACATACCCTTTCCTTCCTTTCACTTGCAGAATTAAAATGAGTATTTGTTGTAATTAGTAGTAGTGACTACAGTTTAACTATTGCCCTTTCAACTGAGATTAGGTTTAGATGTCATAGTCATCATGTTCTGAAACTATGTGATGTGAAAACACACTCTGCGCTTCCAACAGTTTGTAAACAGACAAATAAGTATATGACTGTAGAAATGCCTTTTCGTGTAATTACAAAAAATGTGATGGCAAAAATATCATTGTATAGCACGCGATGTGTCTTGTCATCATGTCACATTTCATGTCGTCCATTTTTTTGCCTAATCACAAGTAAAAGACATCTGTCATTATTACTACTTTTCTTCCTGCAAGGAATGCCTGCCTGCAGATAGAACCATGGAAAATGCTTGTCCCAGCCAGCAACAGCACAACAGGCTTCTGGTTTCTGATTGGCACTCCGTCCTCCCCAGGAAAATGTCTTGTAGTAAAATAAATGTGTTTGTGCAGTGGTGACTATTTGTCACTGTAGACCCTGACACAGGCATTAAAGCACCTGCCATTTAGAACTGTGCCTCATAACTGCCCAACATGAGAGCTGTAATGAAATCCTACCTTACCATATTGAACTAGAGAAGTCTGTTTAGTTAGCAAGGTTGCACCTCTCGGATACTAACAGGACTGTAACTGATATGAACACTAAAGTCCATATCCAATCAAAGGAAAACAGCAATAATTTGGAACAGCTCTACAGCCAAGGCCTCTGTGAATAAGAATTTTTAAATCTTCCCCTACAAAGACCGTAAAATCATACAAAGTTGTCTTTTCCAGGTTTTTACCCTTCTGGCTTCCCAGCTCCAGAGCATATACTATACCATTCACTACTCCACTTGCCAAACCTGCATTTGAGGGATGGTTGCTCCCACATGCTTTTGAATTCTCTGAAATGGCACATACTTGTACACAAGCACTGGCATGTACAGCGCACACACACTTCCTCTAGCCAGTTCCTAGATCTCCAGTGAGAGTGCATGTGACAATGTGGATATGCAAATTATATGATTTCCTTGGACAAGCAGAATTTGAATAGGGCCAAGTAAACAACAGAGTCTAGGTCAGCAAAAGTCAGCTGATATTCTAACAACATATATAAATGAAAATCATGAATTAAAGCTGGTCCGTGTTACCCCTGCAGACCTCTGTGAAATTCAGACATTTTAAGGCAAGAAGGGATAATGACGTTCAGCCAGGAAGCGCTGCTACATACCACAGGCCATGAAGTTCCATATGATCTGTTCCAGTAGCAGGAATTATGCTTCCATGAATGTCAGTAAATTTCTTTTGCTTAAATTTCCCATAGGTCATTGTCAGCATAAGAAATGCTGGTCCCCCATAGAGTCTCCACTGCCCAGACTTTCAAGAAAATCTCTACCCTCTGTTCACCAAACACTTCTGTAATCAGTTGTAGACTCTGGGAGAGATACATGTTCTTTATCAGATTACCTATCCTTTGTGCATGAACCTTTCCCTTACAGTTTCCACATCTCTCAACCATTTCAAACATCTCTGAAAACTAAAGATATCTCAATCCTTCCCATCTGCTTAAAATTTCCTTTCTGAACAGAAAGGAGAGATGAAGTGTCTCATCCTCCTTAGCTTTTGCAATCCTTGGCATAATATACTATTTCAGCAGCAAATCTCACAGTGCAGCAACATGTCAAGGCTTTCTCTAGTTCTTCCCAACGAACTCTGACTATGAATACATTAGCAGATCATATAGGTGCATCAGGAGCAGATCTGTAGAAACTGGCAATGCTGAAGACCTAGCATCCACTTCACGTTTCAGGGTGCCTTCCAGCTTAGTTTCTCCTGAACGGAACCCAGACAACACACTCCGCGAGCACCCTGTCAGGAGTATCAGCAATGCGGTAACTGGGGGCTATTCAGAGACTTTGCTCCACAAGGGCGTTCCTGACAAATTGCAATGAGATCCACCCACATCCTGGGTGAGTATTTGAGTGCACCTCTTGATACATCAGGAGGAATGACAGACAATTAACCCTCTAACAGCTTCCACTGGTGTCCTAACTACATAAGGTATGGGTTACAAGTGACAACAAAACAGGACGTTAACATGTAACCCCAGACATGCCACCTACCCTTACCTGAATGCACTACCAAACTCGGGTGAGAAGGTCTTCTATGTGAATTGGAATTGACAGAGAACAGGAGTAAGAGCCTAGACTTCTATAGCAAAGAGGTACTCTAAGTGGTTGCCCTGATACCATAATGAGGACAGTCTATCATTTTTTTCTGTTGAGAAGTTAGATGAAAAATGCCAAAGTTTTAAAAGGAGGTGTTATTGTTCCTGTGAAAAAAAGGACATGTTAGAAATATCAGTAAAAGATATCAAGTCAAATGTTAGAGGTATTTCAGAAACTTGGTGAAACACAAGTTTTGAAGAATATAAACTGTTTGGAAAAGACAGAAATAAAGGCAGAAGAACAGCATTGTGTATCAACAATAAAATATGTTGAAAGTTTCTGCTAAGAAAGATGCTGCCGAATGTGAGTGTAAAAGAAAAAAAAAAGGAGAATGGGAACGTGAACAGAAAAATTTTCGTATCTGAAGTGCAAACAAACTCCGAGAACCCCAGTATGCCCACAGCTGGGCCTATGCTGATAACCTGCACTTCAGAACGCTGCAGGAAGCAACTGAAGAATTGTTACCCAGTAGCCAAGGTACCTAACCGTCTCCCAAATCAAGGCGGGTATTGAACAAGTAGAATGGGGCTACAACAAAGACAGGTTGAAAACTTCACTTTCACACTTTCAGAGTGCCACACATGAGCGGATATGCCTGATCCCCACTGGCTACCAACACCACTGCAAAGAAGTGTCAAAGGGTTCAAAGATTAAAAATACACAATGCCTGTGGCTGGAAGAACCTTGAGGAGAGTGAAGGAGAAAAAAGAGGTATTTTCAGTGGTATGCAGTGCTATGTGGGTCCTAGATGACAAAATATTTCTTTGTAATTCTGGACTGAACTTCTGCTTAAGCCATAAGGTGTCAAGAGTGACCTGGGCGGTTCCAGGCTCATTATTCAACCACAATTACCCAGAAAAGTTTATGAGGAAAAGTGAATTTGGAGGGATCGAAGTTCTGGAGATCAGCTGTGACTTAAAATGCAGCATCTTTCTCAGGTTTGGGTCATCCTGACCACTTACTGAATTTGCTACGCACTGACTTACTGGAATACTTCTTTGGTAGCATAACAGACCTTGTGGACCAGTGAGATACAGTACATCTCGTATTTTACCTGTGTAAATATACTGAAAGTACATTTTCAGTAGAGTACCACAGTGTTCTGGTGGAAGCAGTAACAACTGAATAAAGAACTGACTTCAGAGACTGAGAGTGAGTTTTTCTGTGAGGGGCGATCAAGCTGACTGAAGTTACAAGTGGAGTTCAGCAGTGATCCTCTTTCCAATTCTATGTCCAGTCGTTCTTATTCACATGCTTTTACTTCCTCTTATGTCTTTGTGCTTATACGTGACATGATCTGGAATGCAAGGCAGGAAGAGAAAGAAGATCAGCACCAACTTCTGAATCCTCCACTTGATCCAGTTTTGTAATGGAGAACATCACTGAGGACATTTTGTTCCAATATGCTAGGGTTCTCTGCTAGCTGTGTTATGTTCACCAAGGAGCTGGAATGGGAGATGCGGTGTGATGGCTACAGCAAAACTCAGGTTGCTTATGTGATGGGGAAATTGGCCGACTTCATTCGAATTAAAATTCAGCTACAGTTGATAGCAGGTTTGCTCAATGAAGGGCTAACTATGCTGTGCCCATGCTACTGTGAGGAAACAAATCTGTTTAGCACTAAGTGCTGGAAGGAAAGAACTTCTTATTTTGTTTCCTGTTTAAAAAAAAAATATCTGTTGACAGGAGAAGGAGCATCTGGCTCCTCAACTTCCAGTTTCCCAACTTGGTAAGTCCAGTTAAAACTCTGGAAGGGACAACAACAATTTGGTAATGATATTTCTCCCTTAAACCTTAAACCTTAAACCCTTAAATTTGTGCACCTTACTGGTAGATTGATCACATCTCTGTCTTGTTCCAAACATTGCCAGAGCAGTAGTGAAGAATTTAAAAGATTAAAGAAAAAAATGACTGTAGTAAATGTGAAAATGTTTAAAATAACCAGCAGACTTACAATTTTTCTTTTTCTTTTTTTTTTT
>VZTL01058579.1:0-14790 GCA_013400535.1 Scopus umbretta | reverse complement strand
GAATAAACATAATACCGCGTTTTGCCTTAGAAGTCAGCCACAGTTCAGTGAACAGGCTGACATGCTATTTCATGTGAGAAAAGAAGCTGTGATTTAATCTCATTTTCACTAGCTAGATTCCTAGCTAATGTATCCGGGGATAGTTAAGCCTGCATTCACTGTAAGACATCTGCATTACATACCATTTGGCCCTCCACATTTCCACAGAGCATAGGTGAAAAATTAGCTGGGTTTCTTGCACCTGCTGTGCAACAGTGGTAAATTTCTGGATACTCACAGATGTAGAAATATTCCCGGCCTGGCCTGAACTCAAATCCTAGTGAGAAGGGCGTGAAGAGCTGGAACTTTTCTGAGAACTTCAATGGTCCATTCGGGGAATGCGGCCGATTACACTCCCACCTCTTGAACCCTTTGGAGGTGTGATCACAGGAGCTGTAGCCATCAAAGTTCACCATGTACAGGACGTAGCGTTCGGTCTTATCTTCTGGCACTGAGTCTTCATAGTGAGGGCAGAACACATCAAGGTAGTCATTGATGCAGACATCGATGTGGTAGTCGCCCCGCTGGAATCTGAAATCACAGGAAGAGTTCAGACGTAAGCATAGTCAACTCAGGATGACCTTGTTGCATGGTAGCATTCTCATAAAAGGGGCATCGCTAATGGCATTTCATTTTACTCCAGCCATGCACGTTCACTCTCAAAAATAACCCTTACAATTCACCAGAGCTATCACAGACTGCTTATGCAGGACTATGATCATATGACCTTCTGGATAAAGGTTTTGTTCTCTTCTCTAACAAAATGAGTCTGTGGCTAACGCACACCAAGTTATAGGCTCTCTTTCCCTATGGGTTATTGACTAAACAAAGAAGGGGCCTGCTTTATTTGGTTGTGGTGGTTTTTTTTGTTTTGTTTTGTTTTAAATTGAAGACAGAAGCAAGAAAAAGCTGAGAAGCCAAAACTGTATCAGCCTCCCCAAATCAGTGTCTATATAAACTTCTACATATGCATGCAAATAAACAACCCAAACATATCCTCTTCTCTGAATCAGGCAGTAATCACCCCTGTGCTGAAAGCTGATTTGACTGCAAGTACTTATAGTTACTACAAGAGCACAAACAGGTTTACTTTTTCTTCCTGATTAGCAGCAGTTTGTCAAGATGCAAAGAAAAGCCTGTATTGCTTTTTAAAGATATTTGAAAAGCAGTGCATCTCCTTTGCCAAAAAGACACAGTGAAGACATTACTCTGTTCAGATAAAAGGATTCTAGGATACGAATTATCAGCACTCAGCCTAATGTGACAGTTCTGGATGAGTGCCAGCTGAGAAATGCAGCACAAGGCACCAGCCCAGATGCACCTTATTATTACTATTATTATTACTGAGGACTCCTTAGAGATGTGGGATTCTTGTTTTGTTGGGGGTGGGGAAGGTGTCCTTTTTTCTCCCCTCCATGTTTCGCTTACACTTCTTCTCTAATGCCTACCATAGTATCTGAAAGAAACTATGGGAACAAATTCACTGCCTCCATGGGAGCTTACACCATGATGGATTTAATGATTCCATAAACCAGGTCTGTACGTCTATCAAACTCCCTGGGGCAGCCAAAGAAACCAACCACTGACCTACTCCACTTCAGGCTGACTGGGCTACTTGTAGCTTCTCTCTTTCACGGTTGCAGTTGTCAAGTGTACCACAGAGCAATAAAAAGGCCATGACAGATTTAACTATAATACTTCTTTTTAGCTGAGGGGCATATTTTAAACACCTGATGGGCTTGAAATCTGCCATCTGGATCCTTCTATCTAATTTCAGAGAAAAAGCAATGATCTGCTGGCCCTCCAAGGATAAATTCAGAACAAACTACACCTTTTCATATCCCTACTATAATTTAACTTCAATAAAATAGCTTTTTAAAGGGGAAAAACTGAACACGCATCAGAGCATGATATATCTGTATAATTTCAGCCAGTGCACAGCCTCACAGTTCCATTCGGTAACATGGAAAAACCTCTCTGAGCCACAGTTCTTCCAGGAAAATTTACATTTATCTAAATTATTAGTTAAAAATATATTTTTGTACTCCAGTGCTTTCAAAACCTGTCACCTGAACAGATACAGTCTTAACACATTTGCAGAAATGTATTGTTTTCAAATTGGTGTCTATTCTCTGTATCAGTTAACAGTTTGCCATTTCTTACAGGTAATAAAAAAGAGAATCTTGTAAGTTGTGAATAGGAAACCCATATTCTGGCAATGATGTCTCTTTTATTTTTTTTTTAAATTACAATTCTAGTAAGTAAAAATGAATATGTACTTATGTGTGTGTGTTTGTGTATGTATGCTTTTTTTTAAACCATGCAGGTGACAGACAATACAGTTTTCTTATGGGATTCTCAAGATTACCTCTTACATCAGTCTGTACCTTCAGAATAATGACCAATTATGGTTTTGTGACAGAAACTATATGCTTTCAGAACTAACTGCAATTGTACACATTCAGGATCAGAGTGGTCTCCTTAACATTACACTTCTACAACACAAACAGCCTTATGTGAACTGCTTCTCCACGTTCTCTTCAAGTCAATGGAGAGAAATAGGAACTTCTCGAGTCCAATTCATCTGGCCTGTTTAGGCTCAAGGTACAGTGGAACGAGATGGATCGTAATCCAGAGGCAGCTATTTCTCTGCTTTAACCAAAAGGTGAGTCTAGACAGAAATGTTCCAGAATCTGTACCGTAAATAGCTGAAAATGAAGGGAAGAATCTGACCACACAGTCTGTGATAATGGAGATGATAAATACAAAGAGACAGACAACTACATTTGTGATTACACCTTATATCTGCATTAGCAATGAAATCTTGTAACCTGCACCAGTGAGCTGTTCTACCCAATACTGCACACAAAGAGCTCGTGTGACTCCCTTTTGGGCAAGTCCCCTACTGTATTCTTGTTAAACAAACAAACCCACAACACAACTGTCCTCTTTGATCACTGGTATTTTAGTAGATTCATTCTTTTGTCTGCTTTCCTAAGTGCTGAAGCAGTTGAGTGCCTTCATTTGCCCTAGCACACTCTTGCCTGTCAAACAGGTTGGAAAGTAAGAAGCCAGCGATGCCCGCAAAGCAGGTCTGAGGGTGAAGCACACAACCAAGTCCTTTTTACCCCAGTGTCCTTCCCTCCCCACTCCCCTGCACTCCCAGTATCTTCATTCCACAGTCATTCACTGTAGCCAGACAGTATTTACCTTTATGAGTCTAAAAAAGGAAGAAGATGGTGTGTATATTAAGTGATCTAAACTGGCCTTTAGCCGATATTGCTGGCATAGCAGCAAACCTGCTCCAGGGAAAACGTGTACCAAGGTATTTTATCAGGCAGCTCTGAGTGAAGACTCTTCAATCCACATAGTAACCTCTTTTCAGTATTGCTGTTACATGTCAACTAAGAAGCAGAAAGCAGGTATTTATTTCCCCACTTGTAATATCTTAAAGAAGTCAGTAATCAAAACCTCAGCATGTGTACTGAAGAAACGTAGAACTAATTTTATTTTTCCCAAAGAGGCTACATCTCCAGTATGCCTCTTGGGATTGAACTGAGACCATTCTCGTTTCTCCAGCTACAAGGCAGTGTGTTGTATTTATCTTGTCTAAGAGGAAACAGAAAGGCCTCTAACCTGAACAGAAAGGCAACAGATGGCCATGAGTAACTCACAAAAAAATTCATCAGCTCAGAATCCTCAAAGCTATTAAAGGAAACACTTAAAAAACACGTTCCCAAGAATTTTAAACCACATCCAAGGGGAAAACATTTAACATCTACAGGCTGAAAACCTCTTTTTAGTAGTGCAATATCAGGTATTAGAGTGAAACAAAAGTTCCACTTCAAATTAAAGCATTTATCAATGTTAGCCACCTACATATGTTGAGTAGCACAACATGTAAAGGGAAGGTGGAATCCATTAACAGATATATTTGCAGAGACGACAGGAACAGCAGATCTCCTGTTGATTGCATTTAGGTTTTATTAAGTTTGCCCCTTTTTCTAGTCCTATTCAGAATACAAAAATTGCTTTCCTATACTCTCTAGTAATGCTACTGATGTACTGTTCCTTTTCTCAGTTAGGTCTTTATCCTGTTCTGGCAGAACTTCATCTGGACTGCCATGCCATTCTGGAACCACATGGTAATGAGGATCTTTATATAAATCCCACTACAAGGAAGAAACCAGTCCTATCTAGATTTTGTATAAAAGAGCATTGTGTTGTGGTAGAAACTAACCAGAAAGTCTTCTCCAAAACTCTGACGGAATCTACAAACCTTCTTGCAATAAAACCATTTGTTTCTGTGCACTCTGGCTTACACAGAGCAAAACACAGCTATTCCTCAAACATAATTAACCTTTATTTTGTGTCAGGTGGCATTCAAACAGTGTCTTGGAAACCTACATACTACAAAGCTAGCTATTAGGCAGTAGGGCTATAAAAGCCATTTTGAAGACATAGACAAATAGTTAAGTAGCTTCTAAACCTAAACTTTTCCATAACCAACAAACATCAGCTTGCTACACAAAAATTGCATACTGCTTGCAGCAAAGACAGTCATATGAATGTTTCTGTGCTCAGCTGCCACTGATGAAATGTCCAGGTATTGAGGATGCAGAGAAAGAACTTCATGGTAATTTTAACCACAGAAACACAAGACTAGCAAAAAAATTTTCAAAGTAATTAATGCCTTCTATATCCTGTTTATCCATTAACACATGTTAAAGTACACAGTCTGTGTGCATGCTTCTCTTCATAGTTTTAAGTTCTGAAGCATATGCGACTTGTCTTGAATTTAATAAATTTGCTGGTCACTGAAACAAGTAACTATTTAAACAGATATTTAGAATGCAACAACAGGTTTGTTTGTTTTTTGTCTGTCTTCCTTTCTTTCTTGGAATAAACACTATGAAAATCCAGTTTAAGAACAGCACAAATAACACTAATTGCCCATTATCATTTAGATAGATAAAAAATTGGAATAGCTCCTGCTTGTTGCTTCCCATACAAATCCTATTAGTTATATTCTATCACCCTTCCTGTAAAATCGACACACCAGATGCTCTACTTCAAGATAAGTGTACTGGAAAATTTTTCTTTTATTATGTCAACCTTTCTTTATTTGGAGTCTGTTCTGTCAAATGCCTGCAGCAAGGCTTCATTGTGAACCAGAAAAGACTTCAAGTAACTGCTCTAACAATGAATTATGAAATTCTCATCTTCAATCTGGCATTAGAAGGGATCAGATGCAAATGGCCCCAATTCTGCTGCCTGGAGCCTGCACAGCCTGTAACACCAATGCACAGAAGACACTGCCACTGCTGAACGCCTTACACCAGATGCCTTGCTCTCAAGTGATAATCTGAAACACAAAGCAACATCAACAAAATTCACTGAATTGATTTATTCTTGGGGTAAATACAAACCATAATTACCCATAGTTCTTCAGAAACAGCACAGCATAGAGTTACTTGTTCTGTTTCCTAAGGTAAAAAGGCTTCTGTGAGCAGCACATGTGCATGTCCCTGTAACTGCTGGTCACTCAGCCCCTCCTTTTTACTTTCATGGCCACTAAGCCAGTTTTAACTAAATTTAATGGGGTCAGAGTGGTCTCAGTGAAAAGTCCATTCCTACAAATATCAAGAAAAAAGCAGCCAGGTGAGAAGATCCTCTAAGCTTCTCAACAAAGGCTGAACCACCATTAAATTACATGCTATTAGATAACAGTAACATTTCTTGCAAATGCTCTAGACACAGGAAAAGCTTCAACTGGAAAAATACAGAAATAGGTTCAAAATTAAGTTTATTTCTGTTAGCTAGTTACGATATGATTTGCTTATAATAAGAGAGAGATGAGTATAAATAGGTACTTGTATATGCAATAATACATAAAACCCAAACATTTTCTGGAAAATGTTAACATCTTTTAAAGGGACATTTTAATTGTTCTTAGGATGTGATGATGTCCGTTATTTACCAATCCACACTACTGAGCTTGCTCACAGCTTTTACCTCTGTTTACAAGGCAAGTGTAGTGCATTAGACTATCCCAAGCTCTACTCACATGCTGTGACTGGAACACAGCAGGGTAACTTGTGCCTCGTTGTTCTTTTAGACAGTCCAAGCCCCCTCATTTCAACTAACTTAAAGCTGTTATGTGTGATGGGGGAAATCTTGTGACTGTTAATTATCTGAGGGGTTGTGGGATTAAGTGTACCATTTTACTGCAGATAATTTTAAAGATGCTATTTCTGTGCTATGCAAAAATAACCTCTTTAATGCTTTTCTGCTCTTTTTACTGGCTTTGTCACAACGTTTAATAAATTCTGTTCCCATAGCTCTGCTGACATCAACACTGATTCTGATGCACAAACAATGAAGTAATCAAAAAGCTATTTTAATTTTAGCTCTATTCAAACCAAAAGAAAATTCAACGTTTTCCAGATGCTAAGAGAAGTGGGTTTGCTAACAGTAGCAAGCCAGTGACATTTTAGATCTCTAGCAGGATATTGCTACCCTAAGCAAGCTAACAAAAAAAACTCCTGTAATATAAAGGAGCTGTCTATGACCTTTTAGTCCTTAGGTTACAGTTTCACAATTTAAGACAAGTTCAAAACACCATGAGAAAACACTATGTAGGAAGCAAAATACTGACAAAACAAAAGAGAACCAACTAATCAAGGACTGTTGTTCAAAAAAAACAGTACTCAAAAATTATGCCTAGAAAAGACTGCAAGTTAAGTACACAATGCAGAAAGAAACTTATTCTCTTGTCATTAAGTCCTCTATTCAATTACCATTTATCGGAGTAATTAAACACTGGGAGAGGATGCCAGGCTAATTGTTAGATTATGATAATTACACAGCTTTGCTGTGCTACAGCTGATCAAAATAAGATGTGGTCACACGCACTCAGCTAAAGCTTCTCTGCAATCATTGGGCTTCCACGGGAAACTTATTACTATAATAAGACTACTTATTACTAGTTCATTATCAATCAGGCAGAGAAATTTATTATTTGTAACCTTCGTTATACTCTCCCACCCACTCTGCCGGAACAAGCCTCCCAAAAGGCTGCACCCAGGTTTCGGCCTTTGGCTGGCTCCCTTCCATCACAATTACACAGCTGAGCAGAATCAGGCTCCTGCACTTGAAAGAGTTCATCAGACTACAAATTACTGTTTCACAACTGGCTGCAAGAGCCTATCACATTTCTTGAAAGAGCTGAGTGATCTCTCTGCATTTTACTTCACGTGCATCTGTCAGAGATCTACCTTCCCCTTTTATTCCTGCTATGTCCCTCTCATCTGGGAGATTTTTCAACAACACTTGGACGGGTCCAAAAGCAAAAACTCCAAATAAATGAAAATCAGAAAGAAGAGAGCTGCATAAAGGTGGACTTCATGAGAAAAAGGGTCAGTTTTAGGTGGCATGTCTCCCTGGAGAATCTCATGCTTCTACTCCTTCTTATCAGCCAACAAGTACATGAAAGACATTGTGCCTTCCTATTTGGAAGGCTGGGGTTTTTTCTTGTTAAACAACAGGATTCTGATCAGTTATCATTGTATCTGGTACTTCATACTAGCTGTTTAAATGAGACAAACAAGTGACCTATAGAGACTAGAACATGGGAAGAAACATGAAACAAATCAGTTTGAGCTAGCATTTAGGTTTTTAAAGAAAAGAACTTGTTAAGCACTGACTAGCTCTGAAGAGTCAAAGAATATTTGTCCAGAACAGAAGAAATTCACCAAAAAAATACCACTCGTGATAATTATTTTTATTCTGTGCAGATACAAAATCTAGATCTTCTGAAATGTCAGAAACACCTACCCCTGCCTACGCAATTGATCTGGAAAGTGTACTTAGATAGGATAGGCCAAGGTTTACAACACTGGTAAAGTAACTGCTCAAGCTTCACTTTCTGAAACTTCATTTTTCCTATGCTAACGAAGTTTACAGCTATCCTGCAGGTGACCACTTACAACTTTTTAATTGTCTTATCTTCCAGAACCAAAAAACCTCCTCTCTACTCTAGTAAAAGTCTTTAATTTATTTTTAGTAAAACCTGATTGCTGAAAACTTCCTAATGTGCCTTCACTGAAACATATCCTTTGCAAAACAAAGAAAGCCTACATCCAGAAGGAGGAGGTTTCCATTAGCAGAATCATAGCTGTATTCCAGGGCAAGGTATTTTTTTTGTGGGCGGTACAGGCGTGGCTTCTGTGAGAAGCTACTAGAATCTTCTCCTATGGCCAAGAAAGGCAATGACAGCCGTCTCCAAGCCAGACGTACTGCTGGCCAAGGCTGAGCCCATCAGTGACAGTGGTAGCACCTCTGGGATAACATATTTAAGAAGGGCGGGGAAAAAAAACCTGCACGACTGCAGCCGGAGAGGGGAACGAGAATGTGCAAGAGGAATGACTATGAAGTCACCAAGGTCAGTGAAGAAGGAGGGGAAGGAGATTTTCCAGGCACCAGAGCAGGCTGTTCCCGTGCAGCCAGTGGATGTTAACAGTGGAGCAGATATTCACTTGCAGCCCACGGAGGACCCCACGCCAGAGCAGGTGGATGCCCGAAGGAGGCTGTGATCCCATGGTAAACCTGCGCTGGAACAGGCTTCTGGCAGGACCTGTGGAACCACGGAAAGAGAGGAGCCCACGCTGGAGCAGGCTTGCTGACAGGACTTGTGACCCTGTGGGGGACCCAGGCTGGAGCAGTCTGCTCCTGAAGGGCTGCACCCTGTGGAAAGGACCCACACTGGAGCAGTTTGTGAAGAACTGCAGCCCATGGGAAGGACCCATGTTGGAGAAGTTTGTGGAGAACTGTCTCCCGTGGGAGGGACCCCATGCTGGAACAGGGGAATAGTGTGAGGGGTCCTCCCCTGAAGAAGGAGTGGCAGAGACAAAGTGTGATGAACTGACCGCAACCCCCATTCCCCATCCCCCTNGAGAAGTTTGTGGAGAACTGTCTCCCGTGGGAGGGACCCCATGCTGGAACAGGGGAATAGTGTGAGGGGTCCTCCCCTGAAGAAGGAGTGGCAGAGACAAAGTGTGATGAACTGACCGCAACCCCCATTCCCCATCCCCCTGCAAGGGGGGGAAGAAGGGAGGGGTGGGGGGAAGGTGATTTAAGATTTGGTTTTATTTTCTCATTACCCTACTCAGTTTTGATTAGTAAAAAATTAAAACTGATTTTCCTCAAGTCGAGTCTGTTTTTCCCATGATGGTAACTGGTGAGTGATCCCTCCCTGTCCTTATCTTGACCCACAAGCCTTTCATTATATTTTTTCTCCCCTGTCCAGCTGAGGAGAGAAGTGACAGAGTGACTTTGGTGGGCATATGACATCCAGCCAGGGTCAACCCACCACAATGGCAAAAGAGTGCACATCACAGGAGGAAAGGAGTAGATTTGAATGGGAAAGGGATATATATCCTACTTAAAGCATAAGAGTTCTTTGAACGATATATGCTGTGTTAATTCCATTAATTGAAACCTGAAATACCTTTTTCCCCCAATTCTATTGCTGAACAAAAATTTCAGTTGCCTCATAACAGTTAACAATGACATTGAATTTAAAGTACAGACACATCTTGTATTTATTTTTATATTTTAAAAGGTCTTTAAAAAATAAATTCTGCAAAAATGTGTTTACTCCACTTACTGTTAATAGTTTTCCCCTTACACTCATAACTGTGTTTATTTGTACAGCTGGGTCCTGTATTGACTTTTATAGCTGGCACTGCAGAAAGATATATGTTTGATGATGATGCAAAGATTAAAAAACAGAAACTAATTGCTCTTTCCTGAGTAGATATGAGGGAGGGAAGGAATAAACAAATCAACGTTTATTTCCCACCTATAAATCTGAATACTCCAGAGATTCTTGAGTACTGCAATACCCTCACCCACTTAACTTCCCATCATTCTGCACCTCCTAATCGATGAGCTGGACATTTTTCATTCTGTTTATTAAAACTGTTTCCTCAGACCCTGCATTTGTAAAATTTTTTCAAAGCTGGCACACAACTTTCACCTGATCTCTCAGAAGTTCTCGTTTGCTGCAACTTCTGAAGTTGCACCTCAGGGCCTTCAGTGACACAGTCATGCTGTGGATGATAAGTGTGATAAAGGGGTACAACATGTCACAGCGTTGGTCCTGAAAAGGTTAGGCTCTCATTCTCAGCTGTCCCAGCTCTGATAGCTTTAATCCCCATGACTACAGACTCTACCTGGCTATTGATTTTCCATTGCTGTGGGCTCTTAACTTGCAGAGATGGATGAAGAGAGGAGGGAGGGGAAGGTAAAGGAGGAAGAGTTACTATTCTGTCAAAGGCATCCCTTAGTCTCACAGGACAAACTTCAGTGTTGAAGACACCAATAACATAATCTGAAAGGTACCACACCCAAACAGATATTAAAGGCAGCCTCAGATTTGTGTTTGGAGCCTCTATCCACACTGTGAATCCAAACTGTCTGGGCTGAAGCCAGTCTCTTTGTTAAGTTGATTTATGGACACAAGCTCATTACTTGTGTTCACATTAGTACTACTCTGGAGTTCACCAGCAACATTCATCCCACTTTATCTGAGGTGGAATGAGATCTGGTAATTACTACTCACATATTTTTAAACGTGGTCATCAATACCATCCACACATGACTCTCCATTTATCTACTTTAGACACTAACACCACACAAGATGTCAGCTTCATCTTTTATTCCATGCTTTTGCTTGAAAATACAAAACCTACTTCAGCTTCCTCTGACCTATACCAGAAAAACTGCAGTTTGCTGATTCATTAGCATACCTATCTTTCTTAAAAAAGCAAGAAGTCTTACCTGATCTCTGCTGTATTAACACATTCTTTACTATCAGACACAGCTGGGAGAAAATAACCTGTTCAGAGTTTAAGTTCTTAAAATCCAAAACAAAATAACAATAAAAAGCCCCCACAGGTAGGAGTACTAATAAAGAGTCCAAACTGGATTCTAACAACATGTGTTGACCATGTGTCTAACCCAGAAGACACAGTCTATCAGCCTTGATGGAATGTGATTCTGTGACTGGTATTTGCTAACCCTGCCTGAGGCATGTGCTGACATCTGTTAATGGATATGGAGAACAATGCCCTATCTGCAGAAAGGTCTTGCTTCTCACACTCACAAAATGAAAGAAAAGAACACTTACCCAACAAGCATGTTGACCTGCACACTGAATAATAAACCGCAGTCTGTTTCCATAAGGAAGTGTATGTAACACAAGTCAGCGTTGCAAATTTATTTTCCTACTAATATATTTAAAATATTAATATATTAAAAGCAGAGTGACGGCTAACTCATATAAACTGAAATCTTCATCTTTTCCATACTCTTACGGAAAAATGCTATATCAGTTTGCACCGGTAAATATATGGGCAGTATTTGACAAGAAACATACATTTCAATAAAAGTGCCTATCTGTTGCATATGCACCTACAGTTGCTGTTGCGTTAGAAATGCTTTCCTCTGACATTAAGCTATAGCTGTTTATTATTAATCTCTCAATCTGTTAACAAACTTAATTTAAGATGTTTTTTGATCAGATTAGAATTTGCAGACTCAGATACCCTAATAATTTGTAACTGATAAAATCTACCCCTTAATTTCCCAGTATGTAAGTGTATAAAATTAAATTAATCTTCTAGATGTTTCATGGTATTTTTATGTTTAATAAACTGTGTATGCTTTAATAAACTATGGTTATAGTCCACATCCTCCATCTAAAAGGAATGAATCCAGATGTAATATAAAATAGCCTGAGCAAAATGTAGGGAGGGGGAATCACAGACCCACACAAACAAACCCAGAAACATAATAAGAAATTCCAGCATCAACCCATGGCTTGCTATTATCATGAATAACCTATACATTCAAATACATTCTCAAAAGCTATTTGAACTTGTTCACATAAAAACGAAGTTAGAAAGGCTAACGTGCATAAATATATTTGCAAACAATTTGCTATCAGGAAAGCAGGCTTCAATCAATGAATTTATTTCTTCTTATGCAACTGTCTTGCATTTATTTAAGAGACCCACAGGAAAAATACTTCCCTTCCTGACATGGAAATGGCATTTTAGAGAAAGTTCTATGGAGAAATCTAATAATTTGACTTTGTTCCTGTTACCCTTCCATATCAATCTCTCTCTCATGCTAGCAAACTAGCAAACGAACCAGAGTTTTAGATTACAGACTGCAGCAGCACCAAGTAGCACAGCTATTATAGTTAGAAATTTTTCCATTCCTGTAATTTCTTCTAAAGACTTATAGTACGTAGACTATAAAATTTTCCATCAGGTTTAATCTTGATACACATGATCTGTGAACAATAGGACTTAAAATGTTTTTTTTCACCTAGAGAAAGTTATCTTAAGCTTTGTATATCATACGAACAAGACAGAAACTGATTTGAATCAGGACCTATGTTTACAAGTATAATATATAAAGCTTTGCACTATAAACTTCCAATTAGTCTGTAGAACACCTAAGACATTACAAAGATTACAATCTGATGGGCAACATTTTTTTTAACTCAATGAGATCGACAAATGGTGGAATTCAATGCAGCTTTTATATTATTCACCCCTGCCCCTTTTCAAATTATGAAGCTCCCATAATGTGGTTCCTATTATGGGGTTTTGGAATTCTTGTTTCTTCAAGAGTGACAGAAACAGTTCTTCAGTATGTATAAATACAGCTTGAATTGATAAAATGTGCAAAACCTGCTCATTACTTTTGTATGCATGTGCAAAATACTCATCTAGGAGAAAAATAGGGAGGAAAAAAATGCATTGCTCTCAGATCAATCAGAAATTTCAGAGAGGTAAAACTGAAGCCATTCTCTTAATTTGCCTATCACATTTTTCCTAAACGTGTTTTTAAATTCATCTTAAATGAATTCTAATCTTCAACCTGTAGTGAAATCACTTCATTCAAAATTGAACAATGATCCTGTCTGCATAAAACAGAGTAACTATTTTTAAAAGTACAGACAATAAGGTTTAAGATAAGAAGCAGAGAATATCACATTAAACTAAAGGTTTCTTCCCCTACCCTCCCTTCTTCTTCCAACTTGTTATAAAGACACCGGAAGGCAGGTGTGAGGAAGGGACTGCACAGGTCAGGCAAGAACCATTATTGTCTATTGGGAAGCCTTTGCGTCATTCCTTAGATGTTAAAATGAACTATTTCTTCCTTTTGTTCTTACTTTTAAGTACTAATTTAGCAATAAAGAAACAAAATAAACCCTAAAATTCAAGAACTAGTGTTCATAGCTTAAGCACATAGTTGGGATATAAACACATAACCTGAGGCTAAAGAGACAGCACATACAACTTGGACCAACTGTGGGGGCGAAAAGCCAGTTAGAAAGCATCATCGTGAAAAGCAATGAGAGCTGTCATCCTGGGCCAGAGCAAATTCCTATCAAGGCCAACAAAATACTTCCAACACTGGCTAACGGAAGATGTCTAGACTACACTAAATACCTACATAGTCACACCTCTCCAGCATATTCTCACAATGGCCACCAATCTTTTGCATAACTCGAGGTTTGGGCTCTTTGTGCTTAACAGAGAATGATGGATTTTTCTTCATCACTTGGTTTGATCATTTTTTGAATGCCTGGCAGCTTTTGGAGTTTGGTGCACGACAGTCTGTGGACACCGAATTGGACAGTGTGGTTGCCAAGTGGAAAAGTACCCGCTCCTCTGCCTTTCTGAGCCTGACACCTGACAATTTCTACTAGAGATACAATTTGTACCATGAATTTCATAGCTAGGAAAGTGATTTATAAGCTATGACGCTGCTAGAAGAGTGGTAAGAAATGATAGAGCTGATTGCAAGTGTTTAACCAAATGCAGTTGTCCTCAAATGTTCCTCAGTAGAACATTTGCATCTTTGCTACCTGTAACAGTCAGAGAGAAGAGTGCAGGTTGTCAACCCCTCAGAGACAAGATTCTTTTTTGGAGACAAATTTACTTGTTGAAGAAAAAGTAAATCTTGATTTCTGTTATCCCAGTTCATAATTTTAAGCAAAATAAACATTTATATAAAAGAATATATTTTAATATCTGTTTATATGCATCTCATTAGCTCTGCAGGCTGCCACATAAAAAAGCCTAATAGATGAAGGCTGCCTAGTTTTCATCTGTCTGCAATACAAGTTTATCTAAGGATTGACTGAAACAGAATACAGACCTCAAGATTTGTCCTTTCATTTTTTATGTTCTGACTCATAACAAAAATAATACCACTGAAAAGTCTTTTATTGCACTTCAAAGATATCTTAGACTTTTGTACTGTTCAGCTTGTCTTGTGCTTTTAGGGATGCACACTTCATAATCAGATGGTCATTTCTTTAGGAGCACTCTTCTACTGCTCAGGCTTGCTCTCTAAGCTTGTTCAGAGGTTATCTTTGTCCAAAGAGGTGTTGCAAGAAATTTTTAGTGAAGCAAACATAATCAAACTTGGTTTACACCTATTTTTTCCTACCACATGGCAAGAAATATTGGTAGAGACCTCCACTTCCTTCCCTCAAATGAAAAATCTTCTCCTAAAGTATGCCTTCCAGGCTTCCAGGAGCAAAAGGCAATTTGAGGCTGTGGTGTTCACCAAACTTGCAGACAACATGCTGAACAGCTGGAGGTCATTTGCTTTCTTTCCCTAACTTTTCCCTTCATCAATGAAGTGAAAAAAAAAAAAATCCTA